>CALNHX010004378.1:0-128859 GCA_940337035.1 Agriotes lineatus
GTGATACCACAGCAAAAATTGTCTACTTAACTTTGACTAAGAATGGCATTCGAGGGACTATTCAATGAACCAAACTTCCTTTTCAAATTAGTTTTCAGTAAATATAGCAACAAACTACGCAATTTCTATAGTAACAGAACACTAATATTGACTTTTTCTAATAAAAATCACATTTGTTGAAAATATTCACTTGAATACCTTCTAGGAAGCTATATCCGCTCATATTTTTTTGATTGGTCAAGGTACGTCAAATTCTGGATTTTGATTGGTCACTTTTTGACCAGTCAGGAATATTTTCCCATGCATTATTTCGAGTAGTTCTTGGGCATTCTGTGGGCTGACATTTTCATACGTTTTCCATGAGATTGGGGTCAGGACTGCGGCTAGACGAGCTAACAACATTAATATTATTGTTTTGAAGCCAATTACTTACTATATGCGCAGTATGAACGCAGCAATTATCATGTTGAAATAAAAATTCACTGTTTGAAAATAATTGAGACACGGAAGGGAGCATAATACTATTTGAAATCGTAATATATATTTGGCTATTAAATCTCTCCCCAATATACCATAAAACGCCTGGTCCACGTGCTGATATCCAGCCCCACAAGTTTACAGAAAATAGGCCGCTTTTGTCAGCATTGTTTATATATTTTCCATTGAATCGAGTAGTGGAGAGGCGATAAACACGAATACGACCATTATACGTTGTAGCAAAGTATTTTGTATGGTGGGTTGCACGCGCTTGTTAAGTGAGAAGATAGCAAAAATGGCATACTCTACTCCAATAAAGCATATATAACGACATCAGAAATCACGTAAACCAAGCGGCGTCTGAAGCTCTTTCAGAAATGCGATAATGTAAATACAATAATAGATGGGTTTGGAGGACAAAAGATTTAAACAAAATGGTACTAAAGAAAAGAAGCAAGAACTATATTAGAAGTGATTACAAAACCACATTACTGAAAAAAAGATCAAAAAGAAAATATGCAGAAGAGTAAAACGGGACGTAACACTAGCAAAAAGACTAAGTGACAGAAGAAATGTCAATAAATAGATAAACATCTAGAAACAACAAGATCAAAAGAAACATGGCGCACAATAAAAAGGATGAAAACCAAAACACAAGAACTAGCCTAACTGAAGTTGATGATACAGAAATGAATACAACACTACCAAAAGTTGTTCAGCGAAGATATACCTCAACTTATATTAATTGTGGAATTAGAGTAGAGCATGGCGACTTCACTGAGTCAGCAGAAGAAGAAGAAATAACACTTGCATAATTTAAACTAGCCTTGCAAAAAACGAAAACTGGTGGAGCAGCTAGACCAGCAGAGGTACCTATGGAGTTAATAAAGAGCAGAGCCGATCATCTGTTTGAAATCCTTACATATATCTTCGGTAAATTTTTACAAAGAAGATAATTACCACATGAATGAAACAAAAACGTACACAAGCAACCTGTATAAAAAAGGAGATCGTATAAATTGTGAAAATTATAGAGGAATAATTGAGATGAACTTTCTAAGCAGACCTTCCGAAAAGATAATTAAAAGTAAAACATAGAGAAACTTAATAAAAGACGAAGAGAAATGTTGTTTCCGACAGGGACGCTCTTGTATAGATAAGATTTTCTATTTAACACAAGTGATTGAGAAGAGATTAGTGCAAAAGCTAAAGACACATGTGGTTTTCATGGGCTTTGAAAGATTTACGATACCGTACCCGTAACCAAATTTTGGAAAATATTGAAGCAGAAAGGTATTAAAAATACATGAATACAGGCAGTTGAAAAATGGTATAACATGACCAGTTATGTAAAACTAAGAAATGTAGTTTTAAGCTATATGTTGTACAGCACTTACTTTATTTAAAATTTATTTAAGTGGTTATTAAACTGGAGAAAAGAAGGAAAATGTTCTGAAAGGTGATAAATTGTATTCAACGTTATTTGCGGATTACGAAGTAGTACCCCAGAAGGCCACCATGATATTGAGTACTAGTTCAGAAAACTATAAATGATAGGTAGGGAAAGTGGAGCTTGAAAGTCAATCAATAAATAAACAAAATGTGTTGTTGTTGAAGGTCAGGCTTCTAATATTCAATTTGAATACGGTACTATTAAAAGTACACACGAATACAAATACTTTGGCGTAAAGATAAACATTGATGGAAGCTGTATGAATAAAATCTTCAGTAGAGTTGTTCAAAGGCGTGCAGCGACAAGAAAACTAAACTCCGTATTATGGAGTAAACATGTTATAGAAGAACAGCTAAAATTAAATTATATCAAACTATAATAGGAAGTACCCCACAGTACCTCATATGTATGAGGCTGAATTTTGGGCAACCAACAAACAAGACGAAATCCGAATGAAGGCGCTGGAGTACAGGAGAAGATGCCGCGGACTTACCATACTCAACTCCGAATCATAGAAATTATACTAAGGATGGGCGTTGACATTACTATTACTGTCACAATTAAGGCAAGGGGGCTAAAATGGTGTGGACATTTAATGCAGATGGTAGAAGATCCTTTACCAAGAAAAGTATGGGACTGGAAACCACCATCAAGATGAAAGAGAGGCCGACCGAGAAAAACTGTAACTGAGGTGTAGAAAAAACCATGGAGGCCAGAGATATTCAAGAACACGATTGGTATTATAGAAAAAACTGTGCTAAATTCGCGAAATAATGACAAGTAATAATAGCATACGCGATTTCCTTAATTTTACGCTTAGTGTAATCGATTATTCTATGCCATGCTCTCGTATTTTGTAGTTGCCACTAGCTGCAGTAAAGTCAATTCAGAAGTACATAATCTATAATTAATTACACAATCTGTGTAACGGTGCTTTTGTATAATTATTTGCTTCTTTGTTGCCAGGTAGTTTGGTTTGTAACAAAGGAACCTAGCCGAGGTTACTGACACTCAATGCGACAAAGCTCAGGGCCTGCTATACCTCAAAACCTGAAATTATATGTCCGAAACATCTACCCATATAAAAGCGAATTTGCTCACAATTAGTGTAACACAAAGATATATTCGCTTCCAATGCTCACAAATAAAACAGGAAAACAAATATGATTACATAATAAAGGGTGTTAATTAATAAAATTAAAACTATAAACGATATAACTTAGTTTCATGTGTATTTATCAGCTAATGTAATTATGACTGACATATATTTACAATTAAACAATATTAAAATAAAATCTGACGAATTTCAATTCGAGCAAAAGGCGTTTCCCCCTGAACATTCGCCCTACTTATGGTATTTCGCCAAGCTTTGCGATGTACTCGTATACTCCTGCGATGAACTGATACTTGACGTCACACGTTGCCGCAATAACTCTCGGCGGAGCCCAAAAACTTCACCGCTTTGCAAATCGAAGTGACGGAATGTGGTGCAATTTTATTAATTGCACCGATTTTAAACGGTAAAGCATCAACCTTTACTAATTGCGTGCAGCGTGCAGGTTGACTCTTACTAGAAGTCACATGCTGAAATGGATGGCGCTGCCGATCATGGATACTTGCAGCTGGTATTTGATTTGCCGTTGGCACTGCAGATTTCCTGCAGAATCCAGCACTGATTGACTATACCGGGTGATCATAAATGGTTGTGATTTTTTTCGAACGTTGGTAACGTTTTCAAAATATTACTTTGGCAGACCTGATACAGAAAACAACACATTGGCGTGCGAAGTCATTTTGACATTTATTTGATGGCATTGGTAAGTGCACACGCCTGTGTAAAGAAAATTGACAACAGGGTAACCAACATTAATAGTACCAACCTAAGAAAAACAATCACAACCATTTATGATCAACCGGTATATTGTAAGATTGTATATTACTGTTACTGAGCTCCGTTACTAAACCCTGTTTGATTTGTGTTTAACCATTGATAATTCCTGTACGTGGCAATCTCCCGAGGAGCATAGATTTAAATATTCAAACAAACTCGAAAAGTTGTAGCACTGTTCACGTAGTGTTCCAGGAGATTTTGTAACATTCTTGTTGGTATGCATCATCATAATAATAACATTGAAACATTGGGTTCAAATGAGCTAATAATGATACATATTTTTAATAAAATAATATGCGCATTTTTAGTTCCTTATTTCAACCACTATTTTTAATTCCATCGGTTGGTAAGCATGAGTCTGATGGTACTATAATGAAAAACCAAGTTTTAAGAAGAAAATGGAAATTGGCAAATGCCTTCAGAAACAAAACAGAACTTTAGGTTCTAAACTACGGCAACTGATGATGATCACCACAATTTTAGAATAGACTGCTTTGTAAAAATGTACTTGGCAAAATTAATATGTCGTTCTGATTAGAACAAATATTGTGTAATACGCTATATTTAGAAAAAAAATTACTACATCTGTGTATTTTAACAATGCCGATTGAAGAGTCCCGTTATGTTACTTTTAACACATTTCTGAAATGTTCTAAAATCTAAAAGCTAAGATGACTGAGATCATATATTATACAAAACTGCAACGGTGATTCGATTTCACAATGAAACAGACCTTTTATCTACAGCAGCAAAAACCTCAGATTTATTTCCGGGTAGATGTATTGCAGGTTGATGCAGCACTAGCGTGAAATCAACAAGATAAATACCTCGCTTTGATTTTTAAACCGATTTGCTTTTCAGTTGAAATTAATGGAAACTTCTGTAGGCCCCTTTCAATTCAATTTCAGATGACGATAGGGTCATAGTTGTGTGTACAAATGTTGGTGTATCAGAAATCAAAGTATGTTAACAGATGTCGCTCGTATCGATTGGCCTGATAGGTCTATCAGCCGAGCAATCACTGAGCCCCAAAGGAAATTAGAAGTTACAAAACTCGTACAGCTTCCACTTCACGCTGCCAAAACGAATTATCGAGAAATTTTCTATTAGGTTCTCGTGCGCGCCGATCTGCACCAATAAATGTCACTCCATCGTAAACTTGTTAATATATGCATTTTTCACCTTAACGATCCCTTGAAATGCTAGAAATCTCCAAGCGAAGGTGTGCACCCGGTGACATTTATTGTGAAGCAAAGTTGTGGCCCCCATTGGCTTACCCCTGCCTGGTTAAGTTAGTTCTTTAAATCAAACCAAGTAGGCTCTGCAAAACACGAGACGCCGCACAGTGGTCCAGAATCGTAAAAACGTGATCGAAAATCAATTTTTCAACTATATTTTAAAAAGCTGAAAATTTTGTCTAGTATTGTTTTAAAAGTGTACCATCATCTGAGAGACTTATGACTTATTTTGAAGTTGCATTAATTTGTAGCACGCCTTTAAAGTCATTGAAAAACAGACTATTTGCGAAGAGAAAGTTATGCGCCAAATAGAGGTTTTTGTCAGACTAATACTAGCTATTACAAAACACATTAGGACAAATTGAGGTAGGTAGTCATATTAAGCATTCTTTGAACTACAATATGCAGAAATTACTTGCATTTTATTTTATACCTAGACTTCTGTAGCAATTAATATTAGAATACTAGTTTTACAACAAATATTTGGATAAAAATAGTTCTACGACACGGAAGAATTCCGAAGAATTCATTAAATGAGGTTTATCAGGTAGCATAAGGATAGGGGTAGGTAATTACAAAAGCTTGGTTTGCGCTTTTTTGCGCTTTGGGAAATATTAATTTTTTTCGACTGCGAGTACCGTGCGTTAGCATCAGATCCAGGGTGCAAAGATTTAAATCAACTTGATTTAAATCAAGATTTCAATCATGAGCTGAGCACGTTTGGATCTGATCCATCCAAAGGTAATAGAAGATTGGATTCGGAAGTATTGTCCTCACTTGTAGTTCCTGTTCCTGATCAAGAAACCGACGAAGAAGAGGCCGATGACGATTCTGACGTCTCGGAAGCATTTTCTGATTCCGACAACTGAAGATTTTTTTTTGTTTTTAGACACACAAACGGCCCTTTTCAGGGCCACCAACCGATATGACAAAGAATTTCTCCTAATTCGTCATCAGAGATAAAAAAAAAATATATATATATATATATTATATATTTTGGATTTCTTCATCACCATTCACTATTAAATTAGACGAATACTACACTGTAGTGACCGCAAAAAGTAAATATAATTTTTTTATTACTACATACGTCTATTTAAATTTTATTTACACAACAACATTTGGAAATCTGCATTTTAAGTAACGTAAGGTCTGGAAACACCTGATATAAATTTTTATTTTGTGTTGTTGCTTAAGGGTAGTTTTTTATTTTTAAATTGTTTATGGCCGCAAACTAACCAAAACCAAACACTAAACAATGTTTAACTCTAATGTAAAAAAAAATGTTTTGCATATTAACTTATATTCCAGAGGGTTGATATTTATTATACAACCACAATTTTGCAATATTTTAATTTTGTGTACTTAACAAGATGTGCAAATGTTCATTTCAACTGTTGTATGTCTACAAATATATGTAATTTGTTTTTATCTTTTATGTTGTTTTTTAAGGGTGGTTTTTTTTAAATATTTTAAACCTGCTATTTACATAACATTAACAAATACACAATATTTTAAAATATAAATCTTTTATTAAAAAACAACAATATTTTTCCACTTTCACCCCATTTTTGGGGGTTGATTTTTATCATAAAACCCAAATTGTGCATAACTTTAATTCTTTATACCAAACAGCATTCAAAAATATGCATTTCAACTGTCTTAATCTCTATAACCAATAGATATGATTTTCGATCAGGTTTTTACGATTCTGGACCACTGTGCGCCGCCTCGGCGTTATTTAATAAAACAGGACTTCTTCCTTTTTGTGTAAATCCCGTCACATCTGGCCCGTCGTCGGTCGCAGCTAAGCACTTATACTTTAAAATTGCCTCTTTTCTGTTCAACAACTAAACTTTATGTACATTTCAGTTTTCGAACACGGGCATGCCCGAATTAACATAAATAAAAGGCAATTCCCGACACCAGGCCAACTTTTCAACTTGGTATCCGTTCCACTTTTCGGGCCGAATTACATTTAACAACAATTCCCTGACATATTGCGCTGAATCTGCTAACATTTTCATTAGTTATGCACCGCTGTTTCGTGAAAATTGCTCTATAGCTTAGTCTGTTTCAAACAAGCGATGATCACGCTTCTTTTGCTTCGCGGAGGGTCAGGAAAAATGTTTGGATTTGACGTGAGCACTAAGGGCGCTTTTCCATGTCTAGAGTAGCATTTAATGAAGCCTTTTCTAGGAAATAAAAATATTTTATTGTGGCATGCGAATTTGGTTGTAAAAGAGACAAGAGCATAAAATACGATTTTATTGGCTACTATTATAACTTCACGACATAATTAGGATACATTAGGAAACAAAGAATTTTTAGGGTTAGATAAGTTCTGTCAGTAGCAGCGGTAATGACGATATAATAACATTAAATATATTTACTCATAAATTTCCTTTTGTTCGCTCCAGTCATTTGCTTGAAATTAATGTCTACCAGTAGCGAGGCGTTTTACTACAAACCTTAATATTTAATCTTCAAAGCTGATTGCTGAGAACTCCTTTTGTCAATGCAGCTATCATTTGCCTTCTTATATAAAGTAGATGAAGGCACCGCAAAGAAAAATTAATACCAAAAATTTTAAAAAACATTGCAATCATTTGTGTTATGATCCGTATCAATTAGAAACTGACGCGCACGACATTAATTCATTAATGAAAAAGAGATAGAAATTGCTATAAAAAACAGGTATCGCCAAATTATAATAAACTGCTCAACTACAGGTCTAAAGAGTAGCTTCAGCACTGCGAAAACATTAAGTATTATAGTGCACCCAGAATGTGTAGTTCAAAACGTGACCACCGAAGTTCTGTAGATGGCGCCAAGTGGACAAGCCGCCACTGTGCTACAATGCTTGGAAATTTTGCAAAGTGGAAAATCGCCACCTTTCGCCAAAACCAAATAGCGCATGAAGGTGCTCGGGACCTTAGCAACAACTTTGCCCCCTTTCAAAATTTCGATATCTGTAGCCGTTCGAAAGTTACAGGCGATCCAGACAGACGGACGGACGGACGGACGGACGGACAAAACGTTCGCATAAGTACGCCGAAGCTACTAATAAACTATTAAAATATGGACGAAATGAAAAATACAAATTGTTATATCCACTAAGTATGAGGAAAGAAAGATAAATCCCACAGATATGCTACTGTCCAGGCATTACCTCAGCAACAACAAGGCCACAACTCTCGAGCGTGGCATCAGCACAGGAAGGCCAAATTGGCGAGGAGATAGATAAGAGGCTCGATATGTCATTGGCCAATTCAGTGTTCCTGTACTGACGTCACGCCGAAGAGCTGCGATCTTGTTGTTTCGGAGGCAATCGTCCAGGTCACACTTTAGGAAAGGCAAGACAGACCATTGCAATAATTGCATAAGTACCACTTACCGCATAAAACTTACAAACCTTTAGCAAAGATAGTAACGATTAAAACGTAAATTATGCTATAAGTAACATTGGATGAAAAGCTAAGGACGATCTCGTACAGATGCTGTACTAACAGCAAGTAGCAAGTGTTTTCAATCTATTGGTTCATGTTGTAAGATTCTAAAAATATTTGAACTCGCAGTAAGTTAGAGGTAAAGCGATCCCAGCTGGGCCTATAGTTGTAGTCCCTTTATTTTGTTTTTGTCTCTTGTGTACGCCGAGAAACGTCAGCGCCATTTCGTTCTGATTGATGGAACCGGGTGGCGCTCAATCTATTTTATCACTGTTTACCGTCTCTTAGGCCGTTGCCCGTAGATAATCTCGTGTAGCACTATCCCTTGCTTCACTGAGTCTAGACGGCATTGTAACGTTTCGCCCAGCGCGAAGGCGTTTTTTTGAATTACAAATTAATTCGCGCGTTCTCCCATAGCTTATTCAACGTTACGTATCGGAGTTTGAATTTTAGAAATACGTCATCGAGGAGGCGAAAGTGCCCGTTTGCGCCGTTCTCCCACTCAGAATGTCCGAAGTGGTTGCTAGATGCACGAAGCACGAAGAGGGGACATAAAAGCTGCTTCACGACCGTTCCACGAGAGATTCCCTCTGGAATTTCTCTCCAGCATTTCTTCCTGCAGTCAAACTCAGCCTTCACTCCAGTATCCACCCAGTCCCAGATCATCCCCAATCCTGTCCGTCCCGTCCGATTAAAAGAGAATTCTTCCCTCGCACTTTGAAATCCTGCATCCTGAATTTACCTGTAGCTAAGTCGAACCGAAGACTCCAATCTAGGAGGCCGTGTTTCTAGCTAAAATCCGAAGGAATCCCCGTCCTGAAAGCCAGTTTCTGGAGGCGACGACCTCACCGAGGACCGCTTCACTGGTTTGCCCTGTCTATATTATAACCTAAAACCAGCCTAAATTTTAGCCCAAGCTCCGTCAACAATAATTTTGTAACAATTTCCTGGAAGACATGTTGGAGACGAAGACTCGTTTACGAGGCCGTTTCGCATGCTTCTCGTAATAATTAAGCCAGCTACACCGCATAATTATACCCGCCCTGGCCGTGTCAGATTACATATTATTGAGGCCCGGCACATCGCTAATCTTAGAGGTTCTTTTAAATTTGTTCTAAATATTTGTTGACTACAGAGGTTTACTCACCAATCAACCAAGTTCCTACAGCATCCCCGGAGGGCAAGCGCTGTGGGGCCGAGCCCTAGGTGGAATCCACCGTCGACTTCTCATTCTATAACACCTCGCACAAACGCAACACCCACTTCACAGGGGGGCTTGCCGAATCTCCCGCACGACCCGGTGTTGTAAGTAAATAACCCTGTCATAGCCGAATTAACCTATATTTGCAGTTGCTATCCCTGGAATTAATTTTGACGGCTCAACAACGCGGCCAGTGGCGTCTCGTCGATCTACCAGGGCACAACCTGTAGCCTCCAAACGCACCGATGTATGACGGGTTGCAGTGACGCCAGGTTTTCGCAACAGGACGTCTCGTATAACTACCATTTTTATTGTAAAATACATTTTACTATATTTGTGAATACATTACAATATAATTAAACTATCTAAAATTATCCTGGTGTTTGTTTGCTGGTCTCATAGTGTATATCTGTCTGAACCAAATTAACTCCGACTGAGAGAGCTACCCGATGGTGATTAATTAATTCAACGCCCTTATTAGCAGAAGGGCGGAATGTTACACATATTTTGTTACGGGAAGGGCAGCGGTCCTACGTGGGTCATTGTTTCGATTTTGAGTAATATCGTCCGCGCTGGCGGTCCAGCTTTTTCGTGATTTTTTGGTATGAGCTGGTGCGATGTCGTTAAAGTAGTTTTCGACCGTAACAAAATCTAGAAAGCCATACGGTTTTTATTGATTATGTAAAGACGTTCAACAAAGTAATCTAATGAAAACTGTTGAAAGTAAATATTTGGAAGCAGATTTTTTTTGTGTAGAAGACATTTAGATAGCCATTCTATGTTTTGTCTTTTGCTTTATGAATTGTACTGAAAACACCACAACTCGGCAAACCCAGCAATTGCATTCAGAAAATTTGGGTCACACACCTCACCTTGTTGCAAATCCATCTTCAAATGGTCGTTACTGTTTTACGGTTTATTTCCACCTCCTGATCCATCATTTTCAATGTCAGTAATCGATCAGTGGCTGCAAATTGTCAAACTTTTTCAGTCGATTCGAGATTTCTGCTTGTGATCGGACGACCAGGCTTTGAATAATCGGAAATGTCCTTCTGACATTCTCACCGAGCTTTGTAGACTAGTGCTTACTACGTCTGCTTAGAATTCATTCGATTCCCGTGGCCGTCTGCTCTGATTTAGGTTTTCAGGTGGTTTTCCTGAGTAAACAGAATACCTTTTCTGAGGTGAATGCCGGGGCAGTACTTCTCCGCCTTAACTGGTTTCTCTATCCCTCATTTCTCTCACCCATTCTAGAATTCACGTTCTTGGCTGAAGAAGGACGCAATGTCCCTACAATAGCCCGTCCCCAGTTACGAAATTGAAATGACCCTGAATCTTTACCTTTTACCGACATTCACAATACCGGGAAAGCTATTCGGAAATACTAGTTCCAGAACAAAGCGTCGTCGCCGTACAGAATCTTTTATATTTTGATTGTCTTCTTCAGTTTAAAGCAAACTTCATGTTTGCTCTGTGCTCTATGTTCATTTTTTATCACACGTGCCATCTACACTACCATGTGTACCACACAAGATTTGACAGGACGCCGTTTTCGCTATGTATAGATGAAAGTTTCAGCTACAATTTGCTTATCATTCGGGATCATGCAGCTTCTTAGAATGTTCGTAGGTTTCCCAGTACTTTTTCATATTTCTTCCACCTCATATGTAATTATGGATCGTGTGCATGATTTCTATATTAGCACTTTGCTCTCAATGTTGTAAAATACGTTGTTTATGCCCCTCCGTCGGGACGTTAAACTTAAGTGAGACGTAACATACGCCTTAGTATTTTAACAATTATCGGCCTTCTTTGTTGACCTTGCTAATTTAGTGTACATAAAGCCCTTTAATTACCCAGTCCTAGTTTCAAATGATCACTATTTGCCAAAAACCGAAAGCTGGTCTGCAACCTTAGAGTTCACTAGTTGAAACTGATTTCAAACATATGCACGACAAAAGTCAATTTGGTTAGACAAATATAATGGCTTTAACATATACAAAATCTTAAAAAATACAAAAAGAAATTAGATCAAACCTTTAATAGAATAACAGTTTGTGTTAAAACTGACGCAAAACCTAACCTGCTAACCTCGAATTTGACATGGACTTACAGTGCCACCAAAATTGATAGCAGGGTAACCAACATTAACAATGCCAACGTAAGAAAAAAAATAACAACCATTTATGATCACCCGGTACAGCTGTAGAGAGTGCTGATTGCTTTAAACTAAAAAAAAATTCTATATTGGGTTCCCTTCTTAACTTTGCAGTCTACTTGCTGCGGTGCGTATTAGGTTCGCCCACGTATTGCATCATCCGTGGAAAATTACCACAATCGATGCCAGCAACACCTGGCTGATAGCTGGCGCCTCAATAACGGCTGACATCATGAATATACGTAGCTGCTTAGAAATTTGTGAACTTGCCGCTACACAATACCAATGATAGTTGATGTATTGAAACTTATACCGCAAACTTCAACACGCAGAGCTTTTTAAGCCGCTTCAGTATTTTGCCTCATGTATTTCATTTTGCACAATACACTAGGAGCGGTTCACCTACGTGCGTCTTCGGGCTTAGCCCGCAAGCCAATGTCTTGTTTCCCGAAAGCCTACTTCAAAGTCGCGCTCATCGCTGCACTCAGAAATCAAGCTGCACTCCACATGGACCGACTCACATTTTTAATTGAACTAGATTATAACCTTTAAGCCTAATTAGTAACAAAAATTCTTGTAAACACAAACTGGCTATCAATGTTGGAATCAAAATAAGCACTCCATGTAGGGCAGCCAACTTTCCGTTTTATTGTTTAGAAATGCGTTTCTCCATATCGGATCTTGCAAACATTGACAGCAATATATTTAAAACTTGGTCGGTCACCTATTTCACCAGATTCCCAAAACCATGGTCCGATGATAAACCGAGATTTCATTCAATTGTGCATTAATAGTTATTTATCTATAGCCATTATCTCGTTTTACTCTTGAGATATGTCTTAAATTATTTTGTTGCATTTCAGCACACACTTGTCTGCCCTTCTCGGTTGTTTTATTACCAACATGTGCTCTTAGCTCTATAGTTACCTCCTGCTATAAATCTATCACCAAGTGAATTAAAAAATTGGTTACAGTCGTGTGTTTTGTGGCTGTAATTTGGTAAGCAGGATATTGGTCATATTTCTATCTCGATACTAGTTGCCTAGAAGTGATCGTGTTAATATCTATTAAGTTCATTGTGTTTAGTATTATGATGGCCGTACCAGTAGGATAATCAGGATTATTTCATATATAAACCTTATAGTGTACTATTTTAATGCTTAACCCTTAATCATATCTTTGACCACTCATTACTATATAAGCATTGAAGGTGTTCCCCTGTAATTAAGGTGAATCGTTTTATAGGAAAATGGTTATTAGTTTATAGTTAATTATATTTACCTAATTTTTTTAAACTGTATGCTGAGCCATCGATGACTATTTTCCCATACACTCCTACAGCCTTATCATTTACTTGTGAGTACCGTATGATTTTTAGGATTTCTGGCAACTATCGATAGAATTATTTTTTGCTACTTGGGTAAATATGGCCATATACTCCATTTATAACTGTTTTCATACAACATGGTCATTGTTAATTCTTGTTAATATATTTGGATGATTTTAAAGTACTATGCAAGACAAAAAAACTGGGACAACTCTTGATAGAGAATTTATCATTATTTGATTAGCATAAACGAGGCTTTAAACAATTACATTTATTATAACAACTTGGTTTCATAGCAACGTTTAACAAAGTTGAAAATTAAGTTAGAAATACCTAGCAACTATACCTATTACAGCAGTCACGTTCACAATAGACCATATTGACTGTCCCAGGTTTTTTGTCCTCCATAGTACCTTTTGAGGCCATAAGTATATGTGATTATTCCACGATCTAACAAAAATGTATATGTATAGTCTGTTAGATGAACTTCTGCAGTATATTTTCCCCAAACTTCTATTAACCACGTGTTCAATCTGTAGCTCTCTCATAGATTACTTAAACAAGGCAGACGCATAGGTGTGCAACGCAGCCACATCGATAAGTACAGACCTTGGTTACAGCTGCAGTGCATTACGACTAGATGCTGTGTCATAAATCAGCGAAAACACTCGTTAGCCGATTAAAAAGGTCGTAAACGTGTTGAGTAGAAACCTCTTCTCGCAAGCTTGGCCAAAACTAGGTCACTCTAGCTCGATCCCCGTAGGTCTTCAGCCAATAACATTTCCGAATTAATTGCCTGCTCCATTTTCAACAAATAGTGGCGTACATCTGATTATTTCTCACCAAAATCGGCTTTCAGATCTTTTGAAAAGTATGGCATAGTTTTCTGCAGAGGATTTATCGAGTCGCCGCATTCAAGCAAGTTGTGTAGTTGGCACCGAGTGTCTTTAAGTGATTTGACCATGACGGTGCTAGTTTTCGGAGATACTTTCTCAATCCGCTCCGCGGGATTTAACTTAGGGAACCGATCGATTTAAGTCACTTAGTAAGGAATGCGTACTGGAGTTTCGTATCGTCGAGCGGCACTCCCGGATTTTTCTGCACAAAAGACCAAACACGAAGACCAAGGTTTCGTACGGCAGCATCGCTTGCCATTGCATTTTATATATTTTTCTAACGGAGTCTCCAGCAGTTACGGCGGTCTCGCTTGCCATATTCCATTCTATCGAGCTCTCCGGATTTTCTGCAGCACTGCAGCAACACGTCCAAGCGCGATTCCGCAAGGAACATCAAGCAACACAAGCCGCAACCAGTATCTTTAAAAGGTACTATGTAAAATTTATATTGTTGTGGACGCTCATTGCTTTCTCTAAGTGAAATAGTTTTGCTGCAGAAAATTAAAGTAATGCACGTTTAAAAGATCTCTTATAACCTTCATATAACGGAAAAATTATCATGATCATTTCACGAATTTATAATCCTGTAAATAGTTAAATTAAGATTACCGTTTGAGAATACTTAGCTGTTTTTAAAACACCATAAAGTCATGTAGGACAAAGGATTCAGTAATTAAATCAGTTGTAGTACATTTGGTACTTTGACGTTAATATATTGAACTTTAATTATTCTGTTTTCTTTTGATTTGACAGTTGTTGCATGCGTCCTGTCTTGTATTCAAGTGTAAAAGGTTCTAACTTTAAAAAATGACTTAAGGTAACTTTCACCCCAAATAGTGAAAGGAAGGAAGTCGCTACAGCAGTATCAACAACACACCTACGGGTGATTTTCTCTTTCCACTTTTAGGAAATCGATCAGTATTATTATTAGAAAAGTGGTGGTGCTCAGGAATTTCATCCCAATTTAAGTTATCAAGTCCTTGCTTGGTGTAACGCACAATCCCGAAATAACCTCCACTAGCTGCCGGCAAACTTTTTTTATTACCACCATTCCGGGCGAACTGGGCTTGTAATCACCCAATATTGTCGTAATCTCGTTTTTTCGCGTAATAAGTCGCCGAGTCACCTAGTTGATTTCTTCTAGTTACCCTTCCTTCTTTTTCCTAGCGAGTAGGCAACATTAACGTAAAATTTATCTAGTTCACACAGTTCTGCAGCTCTGCAGATTTATTCATGCCCCTTGTTAACTTTATTTTTGTTTACCTTCCAGTAATGTTTGATAATTTGCTTGACGTTCAATCTACCAAAATTCCAAAGAAACATCCGCAAACAATTCCTGCATAATTTGTTTCATATATAAAATTTATCAGCATTGGACAACTGCACTCGCGGAGATACAAATTCCTAACAACGTAGGATAGCTGCACTCGGTACTTAGGCTACCCCTTTAATCCGCGTGGACAAGTGCACTCGCTCTTAGTAAGTTAATTGATAAGCTGATCAATGATCTAATGAGGTTCCTATATTTTTGTTTAAAAATGTGAACTGAGAAAGTGCAACTGAATTGCATTGAAAATTCAAATTTGATTTTATTGCAATTATTTATTGATTTTTATAAATTTTCATGATTTACTTTGCTTTTATTTGCAACATTTTTTTATGTAAACATTTGTGTTGCACTAATAAAGCATATTGCACGCTCATTAGCGGTCATCAATTGTAGATACCTCAAACAAGAACTACAAGAAATGATTTTTTGTTTTTATTTTTTTTACTATAATGCTTGCATGAGTAGACACTTACACTTTATGTACACAATAATTTTAGAATGACATTTGTGGGCCATAGGAATAAAACATTATTTTACATAATGTACTGCAGGGATTTCACCCCTCATATACATATCAATGTAATTTGATGCAGATGCGTTTGCCTATCAGTCACATTTGTATATATTTTTATTTATCAGAACCAAAGGTACACATATGCATTTTTATGTACGTTTCTATCTGAACGGGAAGGTAATAAAAATAAACAAAGATGGGTGACTATTAGCTAATGTTATTCCAGTACTGAAATCGCATTAAAGGGTAAAAGCCGCTTATCTGCATATCTGTTAATGAAGAGTGCAGTCGTCTAGTCAAATTTCAACACAAAGCAGATTAACCTCTGGTCGCTAGTGCAGTTTGCCTGTGCCCAAATTTCTCTAATACTATGGTTTACCATTGAGGTTGGGATTTCAATCTAGTAGGAAATTGATTGTTTGTATGAGTTCTGGGAATTTCCTATCAACGAAGTCTTTTTTATTACTAAGCGATATTTGATGCTTTAAGAACACTCCCTTGTTTTTAAAAAGCATTTGAATTACTAGTATAAAAAAACCATACAAACCACAAAACCTGTTTGATAAGATTTAGAAATAATTACCTAACATACAGGGTCTGGCAACGAAGGGGCGTGGAAGATATATCTAAAACTATGAGAGTTACATGAATATCGTGGATATAAAAGTTGTAGGTACAAAAGTGATGCACATTGCTAAAATTTTTTTGATTATACAGGGTGTCTCAAAAAAGCGTGGCGAATCAAACTTACTTTTTTTTTAAATGGAATGCCCTATATTTGATTAGCTTAAAAGTTTTGCATTGAAATACTCATCATTTTGATATAAAATTGTATGGGCCTAACGTCATCTGTTTTGGAAATATTAACGATTTTATGCAAAAAAATGCTGAACTTCGGGCGGCAGTTGTAACCAACATAAAACAATTGAATGAAGCAAAACGTTACCAAAAAATTATGATATTCGTGAACTACCTTTCAAGTGTGAAATGGTGGATCTGGGTATTAATGCTATACAGAGCGCTCAATATTTGCAATTTTAATCATTTCGATTTTTTTTCAAATGGAACGCCCTGTATGTTTTTATATTTTTAAAAAGCCCTTTTAATGAGCTTTCTTTTGATATGTTACTTTATATCTCTAATTTCAACTGTTTTTCATATATGCGTGTTTGAACATAAAAAACAATTTAAGCCCCTTAAGATGCTTTATTTAAAGGGATAACAGAAAAACTTCATTAAAATAATGGTTAAAGTATTTGTTTTTTCAACAAAAAAAGAATTCCAATTTTAGGAAACAAAAATCCAGCCATTACTTAAAACTAGAAATAATAAAATCGGAAAAACAAAAAGCAGGAGAAAATTAAATCTGAAAAGCAATTGAATTTAAGGATAGGAAATAAAACGTCAGTACCCCTTTAAAGCACGTGCGACGAGTTTAAAAGCACGACGCGCTAGCGGAGCGCTTCTAACGTCGCTATTGCTTTAATGGTTCTTATACACGTGTATCATACGCTATTTTTACGATCGCAACATAAATATAAAAACTTAGTTCGGTGACACTTTTTCCGTCACATTGTGTTAGATATTCTAGGTTATGTTGATATTAAAATTTACGGAAAAGCGTGTTTTGATAAATTATTAAAGCATGCCTCCAATGGCAACGTGTTAAAAAGACGTAATTCGACCGCTAATATTATGGGTGATATAAACGTCACTTTTGACACTAGAAACTGTGCAAATTGTTGTCATTTTGACACGATCGTAGAAAAAGCTTAATAATAGCTATTTATGCAACAAGTGCTAAAAGTCGACGTTTATGCACGAGACATGAAAATTATTAAACGAAGCCGAAGACTGAGTTTCATAACATGTCTCGTGCATAAACGACTTTTAGCACGCGTTGCATACAATATTTTATCTACGACCTTAATTTTACTGTTATTGATCCATAAATATCGATTTAACAAAGGTTTGCATCTGTGACAGTTAGAATTTAGTCATAATAAAGAGAGGGCCTTTGTGCGCAGGCGAATGTTTTGGAAACCAATACTGTCAAAGTCAGTTATCAAAGGTAATTATTAATGCTACACATTTGACTGTATTCATTACCTAACGCTTTAATTATTTTAAAAACACTTTACCTCTAACGCAAGAAGTAACTAGAATAATTTTACAACTTCACTTCCAGTTCGAAATTGTAGTTTATAACCTCACTTCACTTTATCTCACACGCGCGCTAAAAGTAAACAGCTGATTTCTTTAAACACGGTAAACTATAAAACGTCACTTTTAGTGAAAAAAGCTAGCGCTAAAAGGCCTACTTTTAGTGGTGGTCGTAGATAAAAGTATTTCTCAAAAATACAAGGATATAGAGGATGTTCCATTTAAATAAATCGAAATAATTATATTTGCTGATTATGAGTTCTCTGTGCAGCTTCAGAGCCGGAAAAGAGAGCAATTTTTACATTTAATGAAATTACGTATATGATTTTGGTATATTGGCTTTTGTTTCTTTAATCTGATTTTATTTAACCTTGAAATTAATTTATTCCTGCATTTATCGTTTTTTCGTGTTTATTATTTCTTGTATCAACGCTGACTGCATTTATATTTTCTAAACCAGGTTTTATGTTTTTATTTTTGGAGAGCTCAAGTGTTTAAATCATTATTTTAACGGCGTTTGTTTGTTAACCCTTGAAAAAACGCATCTTAAAACGCTTAAATTGTTTTTAAGTTCAAACACGCATATCTGAAAAACAGTTGAATTTAGAAGTATGAAGTCACACATCAAAAGAAAGCTCATTAAAAGGGCTTTTTAACTCTACAAAAATATACAGAGCAAATATTCAGCACCCTGTATAGCATTAATACCCAGATCCACCATTTTACACTTGAAAGGTAGTTCACGAAAATCATAATTTTTTGGTAATGTTTGGCTTCATTCAATTGTTTTCTGTTACGTACAGCAGCCGCCTGAGGTTCAGCATTTTTTTTGCAAAAATCGTTAATATCTCCAAAACAGTTGACGTTAGGACCATACAACTTTATACAAAAATGATGAGTATTTCAATGCAAAACTTCTAAGCTACTCAAATATAGGGCATTCCATTAAAAAGAAAGTAAGTTTGATTCGCCACGCTTTTTTGAGCCACTCTGTATAATCAAAAATATTTTATAAATGTGCACCACCTTCGTAGCTACAACTTTTATATACACAATATTCATGTAACTCTCATAGTTTTAGATATATCTTCCACCCCCTTCGTTGCCGGACCCTGTCTAACGGTTTGAAAATTTCTTATTGAAATAATCTTTGTAAGAATCAGATTTCGCAGTTTTTTCAAAAACTCTGTTTTTTGAAAAAAGACTATTTTGACAAAAGTTATAGACAATTACGTGATATATAATAGATTTAAAAGTTTATTTTTATTAAGTAGTAATTTTTGGGCTTTCAGGAATATAATTTAAAAACCGAAGTTCTCGATTTTTGCAAAAACTACTTCTTATAAAAAAGGTTTTTAACTAACGTTCTAGATAATTGTACAATATATTACTTGTTCTATGAATTTTAATTTTGAAGATACAATTATAAAATTTTACCAGAGACTGATTAAAAAACAGAGGAGTAAAGTTTCCCTTTCGGCTACCCAATTTTAACCAAAAATTACTAAGATCTCGGAATTTATGTTAACAAAGAAAACATAAGTTTTCAGACCGACCAATTAAACCGTCTGGGCTGTAGAGCGGACAGAAGCACACTTTAATTAAAACCACAAATAAGCATAAATAGCACAAATCAAAAACAACCACACTTGAAAACGATTATATCAAAATTGACACTACACAAATAACACGAAGTTTATTAAAGAAAAACTTACCTTGCGTTACGTAAAAGCTTCGGCAGGACAGTGGCGGCGAGGCCTTAAATACAACTTCAAGCAGACGGCCTCTTCAGGTCCGTAAGACAGTTGTAGAACATTTTCAAGTGAACTCAAATAACAGTTTGATCTCTGAAAAGGCAAGAAACTCGGAGTTGAAAAAAATGCCTGCAGGCGGAAAACTACTGTAAAAAATGCGACCAACCACGGGAAATCTGCATGTTGCCCAAAAAAAAAGAAGAATTTATCCTTAGATTCACTTAAACTCGCCATCAGAGTTGCTCCAAAAGAAAGGATGGTAACGGTTTAAGGGAAAAATTCTTCTTTAGCCCCTGCCAGTGGCGAACCGTTTTCTAGAAAGAGGAGAGCCAGAATTCTAGAAAAAGTCGAAACAAACCTCCGCTATCTATTTAAACGCGCAATTTACGAAGTAGGTACCAAATTAAAATATGAAAGTTTTCCAAAAAATTAACCAATTTAAATAAACATGGGCAACATGCTCCACACACTGGCGCGTGCATAAGCCTATTTTAAGAAAGCAGCTTCTTTATATTAACGAGCTACAGAGCAAGTGAAGAAAATCCAGTTTTTAATTGTATTAAGCTTATTGTCGTGGTATATGGACTGGCAGAAATTAAAATGGCAGCTCTGTTCTGCTCAATATGAAATACAATTATAAAACTTGTTTGGATAAAGAAAAACAAAACCAGTGCATTAGATTAGGTCACATACTTTCAATTCATTCGTCAATTTGATACTTATCAAAGCTATGTGTCTATTAAACTTGTAATTTTACTTGACTTTCCGGTGCTTACTAAATTTACTTTGATCGCTTTATTCTCAAAATTAGCCTCGGGTATGCTCAGATGCTCATGGGTTTGTTACTTCTCAAATGTATAAATACAGGAGTAAACAGTTTGTATAAAATAATTGTATAATGGTTTTTCAACCAAATATATAATAATTCTATATCAAGGAAACATAATATTCTGTACATAAAATATTGTAAAATAAGCGTCATTCCGCGTATTGGTGCGACGCTGCTGTTCGTCACCGTTGCGAACCCTGGATCCACTGCAAGAAAGCCGAATGAGGTAGGAGGCACACTCGTTGCACTGGAAATTTGTAGATCTGAAACAGGCTATATCTGCGCCGGCCGATAATGGCGGATTTCGTTTACAAATTGAGGGGCTGACAAATCTAATGTAACCAGAACAATTACGGTGCTAGTGAAGCGCGTAATTAGTGTATTACGCCAGGCATGTGGTAACACTTGCTTGGTACCTACGGCTGGGTTGCCCTAATGACTTAAATGGGCAAGGTTTACCTTGGGCGAAATCCGCCTTTTTGGTCACGTGGTTAGCGGCGACCGCTGGACAATGGCTTGCTCTCTGCCATGCCCCGGCTGGCAAAGTGCTCTTGCCTTTAGATGTTGTCGTTGGAGTAGCAACGCTCGGAATGCAGGAATGCTAACTATGTAGAAAGATTTAGTTGTAATGGAGCTAGGGGGTGCCCTTATTTTACGAGTTTTAAAGATTCGAGCCTCCGTTACATACGAACGCGGTTGGGAAGGTATTAGGAATAAGCCACAGCGAATCGGAACTCCGTTACAGACGGGCTTATATCAGGTTCAGGTAGAGGTTTACCGATTCGGGCCTCCATTACCCATGAACCCAGTCGGGAGGGTATTACAAAAGGGAAAGTCCAGGGACTTTTGGAAAACTGTTTAAAATGGATGCGGAAGTTGCTTTTATACTCTTTAGTGCCCTCGTTATCGGTACCTTTCTAGAGAGGGTTGGAGACGAAATTGCTTAGTATACCAGTCTACGCTACGTCCGCGCATGGTGGCTAAAATTACCTTATCGAAAATCCAAACATGATGATGATGTAGGCAAAGCTTCTAACCGGAATTAGCGCCACTCAAACTTCTAGCACACTATTTGTGCCTTATGTAAATTTGACGAGGGAGCTAACGTTACTAACTGATTTTTTCACAAGAACACATTCTTGAAATAAAAATCAAGAAACTTGCGAGTGACCCCATTCAAGTTTGAATTAATAAACAGCTGATGCTGATTTCATTGTTGATGTTACATCCTAAGACTTGCAGCTGCTATGGCCCAAATTTATGATCTTACTTGAAGATAATAATGTTAAAGTTTAAGGCTATACTACTGAAGAGACTAGGCATATAATTATCATAACCAATTTTTAACATAAAGGCAGAAAGTTCAGATACTAAAATTTGTAAAGTAGGCACTATAAAAATACGAAATAGGCAGTAAAGGTAGCCATTTAGTTCTAAACATTTTTATATAATACGTAAAGATTATAAAATGAAAGGCTGCCTATTTTCTAATAAACATATTTTACAGTCGTTAATAAATTATTATTTCAACAATAGAACCAAACAGGCTTTTATACCGTAAAAATGGAATTTATCAAGAAAATCACCAAAATAAGCATTTTCAGGCATTTTATATTGCAATGACCCTACTCGACTGATATTGTTTACGATTGTAATAATGATGTAATTAAAAATGTGCAAATAAAATAGGTCACCACACAATATTTAGTTTTACCAATTGCTATGATCAAACTGACTGATTAATTTATTTTGCAAGTTAAAATTTTAATGATACCCCACTGGAAAAGTAGACGGGTGAACTAAAAATTAGGCGTACTGCGCCGCCGCTATTCTGAAGTGTCAAAATCTCGTACAAGTTCAAGTTATTCGTCAGCTCGCGTTTAAACTGAATTATCAAACAATTAAATGAACAGATCTTTACGGTAAGATTCTAAATAATTGCGCCTTCAAGTAGCGTCTTATCGTTCTATTGTTTTTCAGGCAAATCTATCATTGGCCCATTTTAAAAGGACGCTTAAAATTGCATTTGTTTGCTGGCACCTCCAACTGACGATTTATTTCGCAAATCCTGGGAAAACACCTCGCCATACACAGGAACTTTTACGATATTCGTGTTCTCCAGGTCGTAATTAATGTATGCGGTGATTTTCGTGCCAATCGCGCAGATAAAAATTTCATAATGAACTAACCTCACATCCGTAGGAGTCGCAGCATACTTATGGTGATGTTGGCTGAAATCTTAGCCCCCGGACTGCTCGGATTGCTGTGCTGTGGTGGGACCTGGTGTGCGGAGCTGCAGGGAAAATCTTGGCACCCTAGGACTTCCCACGATGCCGCAAATTGGTTCTGCGAGAGCTGGTCACCTGGCCGAACCTGCCGAAGTCGCCTCGGACCGAAAATATCTCAAGTGCGTGGAAATTCTTGCCTCCAATTGTGCTGATACACTGCAATTCGCTGATCACGATGGTGCTATTTTTATTTAAATAATTTTATGCCTTCTACTAAATTTCTTTAATTAAAGTGGGAGCAAAACTCAAGTAACTTTCACCAATTTATTAAAACAATTGCTCCCCTTTTGTCGTATTTGACAAAACACTGTCTACCAATTTTATCTTCAGGAAGTTCAAACCATGTCTAATTACATATCTTATAAACTAATTTAACATATTTGGTCAATTTAATTACAATTTCTTATATACTAAAATTATTGTCTTTTGAATTGTTAATTTCTCATCGTTTTAAAGCGCCGCTCACTTGATTTTATAACACTTAAATGCCCATTGTTTATCACTACACTGGATCGTTTTTTAATACACCAATATTGTCTCATTTTCTGTTATTTGAATTTCATCTAATTTCTTGCCACTGCAATCTCTTCAAATTGTATTTTCATGTAATAAATGACAAGACTGGCTTTTCTATGTTCTTTGCCTTATCTTTCTGGTCATTCTTATTCTCACATTTATTCTAAAAATGTTCATTTCCTATTCATTCCCTAATGACTTTACTTTCTACGCTTCCTTTTTTACGCTGTGTCTAACTTGAACTTTCTGTGCCAGTTCCTAATTAATTTAGATTCGGCTTCTACTTTGTGCAAATCTATTATATTATGCTTAAAATTAAAATGCTAAACCCAATACACGGAACTTGAGTCTCCATATTTCTGTGCCTATTCGAATACAATCAATGTCATTGGCCATTTATACCAGTGTTATTATGATTTGGCAATTTATGTGAATTTTCTCAGATGCTTGCATTATTACAACTCTGTGCTTTAGTGATTTAATTTGTTATTTGCTTGTACTGCAATCAGAGCTGATTTGAGGGCTAAAGACCATTGCGATATATATTGTCTAAAGTTCCGATCTTTACTAATCAGCAATTCACCTCTATTTGCAAATGACTGCAGTGTGAAAAATAAGGCCATTGAAAATTAGTCAACCTCTCAATTGACGCATAAAACCAAAGCAAACCAAGCAAGCTATTAGTTTGATTGCGAACCGGGCGATTATCAAAATTTTCGTAGAAGTTCAGCGAGCGTTGCTGCCGTAACCGCTGACCTGAAAACGGCGATCCTTCTACCCATTGTAATCACGAGCGAAGTTGGGTGACCAGATTTTTTGCTTTTGCAAGCTCTACATCTGTTTAACCGAGGAACCGTCCAGTATTTAATAAAGTATCTGCATAATTCACGTTTTTGCCGAGGCAGTTTATACAGCTTATTTGGCGCAGATATTCGGAAGGGGTTTGTGTACTTGACTGCAATTCCGAGTTCCTGCACTTTCGTTGCAAGGCAGAAATCTTTGAGTGGGTAATTTATTGCAAGTCAGGTCCGCGATCGTGAGCATAGAACAAATCTATCCTCCTTTTCTTGCATCGAAAGCTCATCCGTTCGAAACAAAGAAAAGAAAGGAGATGCGAGCGTAAGCTTCTGAAAAGTTTTAAAACATGTAAAGTAGCGAGCATTGCAGCTGGGCTCCATATAAAACTATTTCAGTGGATGGGACGGCTGTAAACAGCATGTTTGCCACCACACAAACGAAATTTTGGGAAATTGGGTTATCAGCAAAGTAATAAAGACGCACCGAAGCTGTATTTATATCCGAGATAATTTACTAGGGTCACTTGCCAAATAAATGTCTACTCTAATCTTTGGAAAGAAAACCTTTTTCCGCTTGAAATTAGTTGTATCCTCTTTTCTGTTCGGACGCTTTTTATTGCAAAACAGAAATGTTTGGTGTTTAAGCGGCACAAATGGCCCACTTTGACGGCTGTTATTTTACTGCAGACCGCGGAAATTAAAACGGAGCGAGGAAGTGTTTTCCAACAGCAAAGTAAACCAACTTACCGGTTTTTTAAGTAAACGTTACAGCAAATTATGGTACCAGCAAGTTATAATATCGCAAGTTAAATTAATTACAAAACATGTTTTTATATCGCTTAATTAAAACTTTGCCGCAATAATACTATCTTTCACTAAATTCTGTAACACGAGGCAATTTATATTCTGACGGAAAATTCTGTTCGTTGCGAAAACTTTCATTATCTTGCACTAATGAAATACAGCAGGACGAAATAGGCTACATCCTGATTTTATAACGCGAAACTTATTTAAACTCCGAATTACACGCGATATGGTAACACGCCCTGATAATGCTGTCGTTAATATTGCGAATATTACACTTCTTGTTTACAGTTTTCATATGCGTTTGATTCTAACACGCTTTATGTGTAATAAGGGGCTATCATTTTAGAAATTTTCCTTATACCAGCAGGGTTTTGCTTGAAAACGAGAAACAAGATATAGCGCGGCGCCGTAAATCAGGTTTGAATTAATTTAAGTAGTTTTTCCAGACTTCTACAGTTAGCGGCGATTTGGCAAAATGACAAAATGTGGCCAATATAAATAATCTTGCCTTATTTTCATTTATAAAGACACTCTGAATTGTATTATGAAAGCACGTTAAAAATTATTTTCCACAAATGAATAAATGTTGCACATTGCACATACAAATATCGTTGAGGTTCTACAAAAAACAAGACTGGCACATTTTTTATCTGCAATCCAATTAACGTTTCCTGAACTCTACAAACATTCAACGATTTGTAAACTAATATAGCTTGAGCAATAGTATTATTCGACTACATTTTTATATTGTGATGCTGAATTAAAAATTGCAATGGTTCTGTGCTTTTGTAATTAATATTAATTTGATAATTTTATTAAAAGATGGGGCAGATTTTCTAGCTCAGTAATAATACATTTACATTAATACAATACGACACATTTTAAGCCTTTACAATTACAATAGCTATTAATATCATTTCAAGCATTTCAAATATAATTTTTTAAATGTTCCATAAATGTGCTCATTTGACTTTGCAATTGTATAAAATAAGGTTGGCCTTAAAATTATTTGTTGTAAAACTGTATTTAAAAATAGTGTTCGCCTTGATTTGAATATAAAATGTAATCAGAGCAGGCTTTGAAAGGACAACGTGAGATCGATGCAAACAAAAACAATTAGTGGAAGCAAAGCGGAGCTTAGTTGTGTTATGTTGGCTTCCCCACAAATTATTTTTTACACTTGAATAAATATCCATTTTGCCAATTAAAGTGCGTTTCAAATTAGTTCAGTTTCCTTTGGATAGGCTGTAGACGATTTGCTTTGATTCTTGGCACCTCTGCAGAGGTTAAAAGTGCTGAAATTTATCGAAATTGTTACCCAAAGAACCAACTGCAGCTTCATCGCGCATTTGCTAAACTGAAAATGAAATTGCAAACTAATGGAAGTTTTTCTACAAATCCAGGAAATCTTAAACGTAGGCAAAATAGAAATAGGGAATTTTCTAATGAAGATATTGTGTTGGTGCATTTCAGAGGAAATCCGCATATTTCCATAAGACAGTTATCCATTCAAACTAATGCAAAGCTTTAAGGCTAACATAAGTTACATGTTTATTTGGTGGTTCTAATTTTTTCGTAGCCTCTTAAGGTTGTATTCAGCTCAAAGTGCTATTAGCTATATAACTTTAAACGCTAATAGCTAGCGAATTATTAACCCCAGGCCTATAGCTGGTTAATAGCCTTTTAAAGAAAATTTCATAAACTACCAACTTAATTTTAAAAATACAGGGTGTTTCATAAGAAGAACCAAAGATAATTAAAATTCCGGTTTAACCGAAAGTTGAGTACTTCTATTCGTACTCTTAAAATATGTGTCACATAAAATCGTAAAAGTTTTTTATGTAAAAGTTTTTTCTGTTATAATAATGGAGAAATTCAACTGGACTTTAATGTACTATCAATCTGTATATGTAAATATTAAAATAAACACTCCAGGTGAGGGAGACCAGCTGCTCGTTTCAGTTAACAGTTTATAACAAATTGATAACGCTACAAAGGGTCCCCTTTTTATACAACAGAGTTACTTCCGTCCTTTGCCACAACTCATTTATTTACCAGCCATTTCTATTCATTGTCATAACCACTGAATTTTCCAACTTTCTTCCTCCAACTTTGAGCATTTTGTTGGTTATTCGATCTTCCACTGGAACTTTACACGTTTTTATTTGTTTTATCGCTGATGTGGGCGTTTTTCCTTGGTAGATCTTCTGATCCTACATTCATAATTGGTCTTTGTTATTTTGAATCTCTTTAGGCGTTTACATTTTGTGATTGTACAGTATGCGATAGAAGCATTGAACAATATTTGGTACGAACGTTTCCTTAGTTTTTATAAAACTCCTTGATCGTTCTCTAACTTTGGTATAATTAACTTTCCCGTACTTCTTCTGGGCCTTCGTGCTTTTGTATTTATTTTCCTTGCTATTACCTCTTCAATCATACGAGTAGTGTTCTCAGGTTTTTTCGGATGGATTATATCACCTTGATTGTTGTTCTGTAAGCGGGTGAGTATCTGTATGTGTCTCTCAGCTCGGTCACAAATAGGTGAGACGGTTTAGCACTCATTTTCATATATCTCCCAAGTCCTCGCAATGAGATGTGTTTTAGGGCAATTTAGCTCTAAACTGTCTTGATTTTCTACAGGTTCCAACATCCGTTCCATCGTAGTGTTACACTCTCGCTCTTTTCTTCTTAGGTATATTATTGACTGCAGAATTTTCTTTTCAAATAGCTTTTTCCCCTCCAAGTGGATGTTTGTGACTATTCTTGTTTCAAACCTATAGTCATTGTCAGTATTGAAACTATTAATAACGGTGACATCACCCAATTTTCAAACATTTACTCCTTTATAGTCTTAAATGTTGTGCTCGTTGATGTGTTTGTGGTTACAGCCTATTAAATTAGTAATGCTGTAAATGTGCGTAAATGTGCACATTTTAAAAATTAAGTTTCCTCTTTATTCTTGTGACTTCAGGCATGTTGTCAAAGTTATTTTGATTTGAATTTCATGAGAAACTGTTGATATTTCTGAAAATTATTAGATAATATACTTGTGAGCATTGCCGTGGATTTTTATCTAGGGCACTGGAAATCAACCCTGACGTTCCCTGGGTCCGATTGCAAGATCGAGACGAATTTCAAATTCCTGGCGGCTAATTGGGCGGCACGAGAGGCGGCGCTCACCCGGAGACCGACTGTTTTGTTTATTAGTGTTAAGACTCATAAAAAACGAGAAGTTATTAGTATCCACAGTTCTGTTCAATATTCATTCTGGGGTTCGACTTGTAGCTGAAAACTCGTGAAAATAAAGACCAGTGGTTGAACAGGGCGTGTTGTGTTTAATTTACCACTTTAATCCGAGATAAATCTCATATACTTATATAGCGTAATTTAATTGATATTACATTTACAAACATTTTCAATTTAACAAAACTAAAACAATCCTAGATGCAATTAATTAATTAATTCGGAAACTTAGCCTGCGGTATTTGGTGGATGCCGGTGCGAAGCCAGCCTGAAAGAGGAGGGTTAGTGAAACGGGTGAGTAGCCTATCAGCCGTAAAACATAGCATATGATTTGCCTCAAAAAGACATCATGTACGTATGGACAAAATACGCAAATTATCTAGAATGTGCTCTACTATCGAGAGATCCAAAAAAAACTGTTCCTCAGCGGGCTGTGGAAGTTCAACGTATGAATAATATGTTGGTGACATTGACGTACAGTGTCACCAACATATTATTCATACGTTGAATTTCCACAGCCTGCTGAGGAACAGTTTTTTTGGATCTCTCGATACTAACACGACGAAACAGATCCAAACACAATTTTAGATCATTTCTGGGATTGCTTAGCATACTTTCGTGATTTTCATATTGCTATTTATCTGACATGACATTTATAATTTCATCGGTTTAAATTTTAAAAAATTATTTTTTCTAAAAATTAGAAAAAATGTTGCAGAAAACAAGTTAGGACTTTGCGGAATCTCCTTGCGTTCGTCCCGCAGAATACCAAGCGTTACACAGAATGGAGAATCTTTTAGCTAGTTTTATAATAGTTATTTATGGTACAAGTGTATTATAACTTATTACAAATAATCTACGAGAGAAAAATTTTACCTTCGAGGCCACCAGACCGAGAGGGGTCCGTTCTCCAGTGCATTATCTGTAATAACACGGGCGTGCCATACACAATTGTATGCAACGAGTTAATACAAAAAAAGCATACATTTTGTACTGACAGTTGTGAAAACGCAAAGTAACAAATTAATTGAGAGTCAGCTAAAATATTTATAATCCACGGGAGTAAATTAAGTACTTATAAGTCACGTGTGGGTTATTTATTATAACCAAAGGTGTTAAGGGTAACGTGGGTTATGATGTAAACAGGCTAGCAGTAGCACAGCTTACCAGTTTAAAACGAACTAGTGAATATTGGATAAATAGCTATTATTATTTGCTGTTACGCAAAGTTACGCCAGTTATCCAATTATTTCAGGCCTAACCTGTATATTTTTATTTGAATTATAAATCCTTTGCATTTCAAATTCTTCAATTTTCCAAAGCAGCGTATTTTGTACCTGCATCAAGTTCCTTTCGTTTGCGCGATGCCCTCTCGACCCGCGCTATCTCTTATCAGAGTGCGAGTCTTCTTTTGGGCACGAATTGTTCGTACCTCACACTTGCTATTTTGGACCGCCGTGACCGGCGTGGTTAAATTATGTTTGTTCAAGTCAAATTACGTGCGCTCAATTAATCTAATGAGCAGTGTATGTTTCCTAAGGGCTGATTATGATCAGTTCTTAATTATCAATTTCAACCACGAGTTTATCGCGGAGGCCAAGGCGCTTGCCTTATCGCATTTTCGACACCTGCTGGGTTCGGCGTATTTGCTGCCTTTTTGAGGATGCTTCCGCACCAAGTAATATATTGGTATCACAGCTAAGCAATCGTGGACACGTCGGTCCCAAGTATAGTGATAAAGTAAATTCACAGTATAAGCCAGTCAATAGAGACATTCTACTTTGCAAAAGGTCAGGGAAAGTTCTAATTTGGCATACTTGTAGAGTCGCATGTTGTAATCGACATACTAAGTTTGCGGCCTTGAAAGGGCTCCGCTCGCACCGCCATCTTGCTAAAAAGGTACCAAAAATCAGTTTTTTATATATATCTTGTCTCCTCTGCTATCTAGGCTGAAAATAGTTATTACAAGAATTGAAGGAAACAAAATTGCTTACAATTTTTGTCTGAAACTTGTTTTTGTCGAAATTTGTTAAAATGCTCCACTTTTCGTCGAAATTTCGGTTAATAGTCCAGAGAAATTAGACATTGCTCTTCGGAAAAATTCCCGGAAAACTGGATTTTGGTATGAGCCTTGATATTGTGGTTCTAAACAAAATGTCAAAAGCCCTCATCGATCCGAGTGCCGCTAAAAATTTTAAGGGGGGGCAAAGGTTACCAAAAACCGTATTTCGTGAATATCTCGTTAACGGTCACTTTTACAGAAAAAATAATAATTATAAAATTTGTAGCTTATGAAATTTCTAACAATAAAGATATTATGACTTTTATTCGTAAAAGTAACCGTTTTGGAGATAATTTGATTTACAGAGTTGTAACGAATAGATGCACTCCTCAACGCCATGGATATCTCATTGGAGTTGCGACTTGAAATATTCCAGAATTTCCTTCTTTCAGAGCCCATAAAAATAGAAAGAAACACATATATAGCACACTGTAGTATAGATAGAGAAGGAATGTGCTCCGAAAAGTTCCCCTCCGTTGTCATAAAACCTCAAGGGACATCAGCTTGCTATTCGTGTAGGAGCATAATAGTATATTATGTTGTTAGGAGCAAAAATTATACTTTATTTGGCGTGGCTGGACTGTTTATCTGCCGAGCCTGCGAGGCAGATAATTACAGCCGAGCCACATAAAGATACTTTTGTTCCGAATAACATATAGTATTTTTTCTTCAAACGTTTATAACAAATTATTTAAGAAATTTTAAGAAACCTGGAATTATTTTAAGGTAGAGGATTGGGTAGACTGATAAATGTAGGGTGCTTTGGAGAGCGTCACTATGACTACACTATAAACAACGTTGTGAACAAAATCCGAAAAAAAATACTTTATCTTGTCAGTCTTGCTTAAATGTAACACCCGATGTAAATGACGTCGATACTTGCGACTCCACTGAAGATGTAGATCCATCACGTTTCCTGACTGAATCTATGGAAATACAGAAGACAGCAGAAGAACAAGAAGAAGAAGAAAAAGATGATGAAGAGGAAAGCATACCGATTGAAATAGAGTCTGAAGATAAATATTAATAACTCCTGTTTTGAATCCAAAATTGATTAATGAACAAGTTCACTATAATTTTTTTTTAAATAAACATTTTGCAAACAAAACTAAATGTGGAATATGCCTACTGGGGACATCACATGAAAAAAAACACCTTGCACTCTAACTCGAAGGTGGTGTGGAAAAGAGTGCACGTTTCAACTCTGTAAATCGAATTATCTTCAAAACGGTTACTTTTACGAATAAAAGTCATGATATCTTTATTGTTAGAAATTTAATAAGCTACAAATTTGATAATCAATAGTTTTTCTGTAAAAGTGACCGATAACGAGATATTCACGAAATATCGTTTTTGGTGACCTTTGCCCCCCCTTAAAATTTTTAGCGGCACTCGGATCGATGAGGACTTTTGGCATTTTGTTTAGAACCACAATATCAAGGTTCATACCAAAATCCAGCTTTCCGGGAATTTTTCCGAAGTTTTGCTTTTATTTTGTCTAATTTCTCTGGACTATAATATCTATTAATTGTTATCTAATTCAAGTGTTTACTCATTTTCGCACAACAGTGCGAATGTAGTACGAAATATAAAGATAATATTGCAACAGAATTTATAAACGACTTACGACTGTTAGCGAAGCATAATAAGCAAAAAAGATTCAAAGTAAGCAGGTAGAAGAATTCTTTCGGTTGGGGGCAATACAAAGAAGTAAGCGTCCGACATCCCTTCTCTCTCATTTTCGAGTATCTGCAGTTCTTGGGTTTGAACGAATTTAGTGGGTCTACGCATCCCAGGAGCGTTGTACGTTCGCTATGGCTGCTTTAGCAGATATTTGTTTTATATGCGAACGGGGTCGAACATTGCCAGCTGAACTGAATGGCTACAAAGGTTGTGAAGATTCATGCCGAGCCAGTGCAGCCAAGTTGTTCTGGTCTTGCACCTTGCGCCTAACAACAAGGAAGACCGCAGGGTATCACTGGAAACGATCAGCGATATGCGATCCTAGCGATTGCATCCTTCTCGTGATGGCCCCGTTGAGACTGAACCCTGCGGATCTAGTCTGAGAAGTCGATAAACATCCCCTAACAGCTGTCGTGTCGTGGCTAAGGAGCTGCACTTGGGATAACGATGCCGACAACGACGAACCTCTGGTCACGTCATTGCCGTTATACCATACATGGATATCCCTGCTGGAGACATGTATTACGGGGGATATCTGTGCTGGGGGTCTTGGCTCCACCGCCCGAACCAAACGGAGAAAACCTCAATAAAAATCCTAAAGCCTTCTGGATACCAGGGGCCCTCCAGAAGTATTTAGCCAAAGCCCTTACAGTTGCATTAAATACTCACTTATAGGAATTTAACAACTGCTATTTCACAAGGTGAAGACGACACACTGATGGAGTCATCACCGCTTTCCGATCACTGATGCTCAGACTTCGGTGACTGAGACAAAAATGGAATAGTGTGCCTCTACCGCAGAGCTGACAGTGCAGACTTTCAGTCAAGGGCAGTCTTCCGAGCAGGAAAAGGCCACAACCGGAGCGGACATAGCCAACCAACTAGGCAAAGTGTCCCTCAAAGAAGTCCAATTTACAGCCAAGGAACGCAGAGAACGCGCCAAGCGAGCCTGCGAAGCCAAGGGCATTAAGTACAACGCAAACTTCAAAAGAAAGCAGAAGATGGAGAAGAAGAGGGCAGCAGACGCAGCTTCGAAATCTGAGAAAACTGCAACCAACCAGGGACAAAAGAGGCAACGCTCTGACGAAGCCACTCCTTCCTCGGCAAACACTAAAAAGAGACCCAGGCAGAAGGTAGACAAGTCGACCTCACCAAAGGCAGGCACCAGCAACCCTGCAGCCACTACGGTGAAGATGGCCATCTACCCTGCAGCATATCCAGACGTCAAACTGACAAAGGAACAAGGTGACCTAGTCAGAGACAGTCTGATAAATCTCATCTCCCAGATGGAAGAAGAAGAAAACACACCTCTCTTTACCAGCCATTATCTCGAAGCTGGTACATACGTGGTTGTGTGCAAGAACAAACTCACAAAACACTGGTTAAGTGAGCAAGTACCTAAGCTGCACCCGGGGACCAATGCCAAACTGGAGGTAAAAGAGCGGGCAAAAGTTATTAATTTCGTCCGGGTAGTTTTTAGCGTCCCCAGGTGGTACGACAAACAGAAACCCGAGTTTATTCTCCGCTTGATCGGAAAACAGAACAAACGGAAGGCAAACCTCCAGAACGATACTTGCAGAATACTCAACGTCACTCCACTAGAAGACGGCGGTAGAACGTTCGCAGCAATGATAGATGACAGGGCAAAACAAGCACTAACATCAATCAATTGTGTAGCGCACCTAGGCTTCAACAAGGTCACTTTCCTCAGCCGCTCCAAGGATAGGAAAGAAGTGCCTGAAACTAGTGCAAATTAACCTCCACCACTGCAAAGCAGCGCTGCAAATCTAAGCAGAAAGCTGCTAGCGGATGACATCGATTTAGCACTCATCCAAGAACCATGGATAGTTAAGGGACAAGTCCGTGGATTAGGGGGTTCTAAAGGTAAGCTAAAGGTATTTATGCAAGTCCTAGAACATGCATACTTATAAGAAATAATCTAGACTGTTTGCCACTAATGGAATGCTGTTCTAGAGACATAACCATAATAAAAATAAAATGGAATAACAATGAAGGTTATGACCAAGTCATTATAAGCTGCGTATACCTGCCATCCGATTCAAGGGACCCACTCCCTAGCAAAGAACTAGAGAACCTAGTATCATCTGCCTCCCAAGACGATCTAGACTTCATCGTAGGCTGCGACGCAAACTCTCACCACACCATTTGGGACAGCACCAACTGCAACACAGGAAGTGAGTCACTTTTAATATTTATCTTAACTAACCATCTAGTAGTAGTCAATAAAGGTAACACTCCAACCTTTTATAACTCTAAGAGACATGAAGTTATAGACATTACCATAACCACTATGAGAATTAGTCAGTCAGTGAATAAATGGCAAGTTTCAGACGAACCATCACTCTCTGGCCACAATTATATAATCTTTGAACTGTCTCCACGGGATGTAAGCCAAGAAATACAGACTGGGACCTATATAAACAAAAACTACAAGACAATATAGAACACTTAAAATTCAGATCTCCTAATAAAGTAGTTTTAGACTCAAACGCTGACCGGTTAAAAGAGGCCATGATTGACTCCTTTCAGAGTAGCTGGCCTCTAATAGACCCAAGTCGGCAAAGAGCAAAGAAACAAAATTGGTGGAATAAAGACCTAGAAAGGACCAGACAAGAAGTCAGACGTCTGTTTAACAGGTATAAAGCCACAAATAACTGGGAGAACTATCACAAAGCTCTCACAAACTACGGCCAAAATATCAAGGAAGCTAAGATAGCAGCCTGGAAAAAACGTTGCCAAGAGGTGAAGACCATGCGATCCACAGCTAGACTCCACAAAGTCATCTCAAAGCTAGCCATGAACCCAGTAGGCACTCTTAAAAAAGAAAGCAGAGAATGCACTACAACGGAAGCGAAGACAATAAGGAGTCTTTGCGATTGCGTTTCGCTAAAATAGAGGCAGAAGCATTTGTTACCTAGCAACGTCAACGATATAGCCAATCAAACTCAAATTTTGCGATTTTAGCGTAATGCTATCGTAACGCTAATTTAACGCGAGGGTGTGCAAAAACTCCCTACCATCTCTTTTGATAAAAACTCACCTACCCGGAGCAGTGGAACAACCTACTCTTGTTGAACCCAATCATACCCCTAGGAGGGAAGACTGGGAAACAGCTAAGAGAATAGTCAGCAAAGAAAGGATTAGATGATCAACTAGCCTCTTCAGTCCTTTAAAATCTGCTGGAAACGATGGCATACAACCCGTAATGCTGCAGAAAGGGATAGATATACTGCTGAACCCACTCAAAGACATGTTCCAAGCAAGTCTTGCCTTGGGCTACATTCCCCAAGCCTGGAGAGTGACTAAAGTAGTATTTATCCCTAAGCCTGGTAAGAGCAGCTATGCAGAAGCCAAATCTTACAGACCTATCAGCCTAACGTCATTCCTCCTTAAAACCCTGGAAAAATTGGTAGATTGATAGATACTGGAGGGAGGAAGTCCTAGCTTCACTCCCGATTCACAAATATCAGCATGTTTACCAAACAGAAAAGTCATGTGAAACCGCACTACACCAACTAGTGGGAAAAATTGAGAGAACCTTGGAGTACAAGGAGTACGCAGTCGGAGCATTTCTAGACATAGAAGGTGCCTTCGACAACACCTCCTACCACTTTATTGAAAAAGCAATGACAAACTATTAGATCGATAACTCTACGAAAGATGGACTATGGCTGTGCTCAACACTAGAGTTGTAAAAGTCAAGTTATTTGACAAGGAAAAGACAGCGCAGGCGACAAGGGTATGTCCACAGGGAGGAGTTCTTTCTCCACTCCTGTGGTGCCTCACAGTTGATGAACTGCTGATCCAACTCAATAACAAAGGCTACTACACTCAAGAATATGCTGATGACATTGTCATACTGATTCAAGGTAAATACCAAAAAACCGTAGACAATGTAATAAAATCAGCACTAAAGAAAACCGAAGAGTGGTGTCTAGAGAATAATCTTAGAATTAATCCCAGCAAAGCTACTCTCGTCGCTTTCACTCGTAGAAAGAACATCACAAACAGAATCAACATAAATCTGTTTGAGACAAATGTCAACTGGGAGAACGAGGTTAAGCACTTAGGTCTAACCATCGACTACAAACTAACTTGGAACTCCCACTTAGACAAAACAATCACCAGGTGCATACAAACATTAGTAATAGGGAAAAGGGCTATAGGTAGTACGTGGGGGCTCAAACCGGAACTGACCCTCTGGCTGCACAAAACCATGGTCCGACCAATAATTTCATATGGAATAATATCCTGGTGACCCAAAATAAAACAAGCAACTGCGATCCACAAAATCAGCAGAATACAATATCTAGCTAATCGGTGCATCACTGGAACCTTTAAAGGCACCTCAGGACAAGCACTGAATGCTATCTTAAATCTGCCACCTCTGCACATCTTCTTGGAAGGTGAAGCCAGAATGCAAGCCTATAGATTACAAAGTACTGGTCACTGGATGATCACAGCTAATAGTCTAGGACACGGCAAGATCATGTCACACATCAACAACTCAATATTAGAAATGGGTTCTGATATTATGTCTTTGAAAAGAACTTTACTGTACACACAAGTTGGGATCCGGACCAACTATCAACTCCAACAAATAAGAACATAATTTTTTACACTGATGGATCTAAGTTTGAAGGGGGTACAGGTTCCGGTGTGTACAGTACCAATCCTAAAACCAACGAAAAAGTCAGTCTAGGAAAGTTTTGTGACATCTTTCAGGCTCAAGTACAAGCTATTAACGTATGCGCAAACATTAGCATAGAAAAGAAGCTGATTAATCAAGACATACACATTCTCTCAGACAGTCACGCAGCACTGAAAGCACTAAACGTTTTCAGTACTTCATCGAGACTGGTCAAGGAATGCAAATCCAAACTTCAAACCTTGAGCCAGGGAAATGCAGTAAAATTATGCTGGATTTCAGGTCACCAAGGTATTGAAGGAAAAGAAAAGGCAGACAAGCTCGCAAAAGAAGCAGCGCGTAATGCTATGACCGGTTCAGAACCCGGTCTATGCATTCAGAAAAACCAAGGCCGCTCAGCCATTAATTATTGGGTAAGTACCGCACACCAACTAAGGTGGAGAAACTACAATCAAGCAACACACTGCAAAAGATTGCTAAAGATTCCGAATCCACAAACCACCAAAATCCTGTTGAGACTGAACAGAACTCGAATCAAGCAAGTAGTTAGTCTACTAACAGGTACTGAAGCATTCAGAGAATTTCTGCACAGGATCAATATCTATAGAGATGAACCTGTTTGCAGACTATGCCAAGAGGATGATGAAACAGTCTATCATATCCTCTTTGAATGCCCAGCATTAGAGCGTAAAAGACACCAACTCGATTGGAGCCTTAACTCTATTGACAACCACAAACTAGTAGGGGACATTGCAAGTCTAGTAAAAGATACGGATCGGCCTGCTAACTTGAAAACCCCCGACAGTACAAAAAGCCCAAAGGGCTGACGTGCGCATGCCAGTAAAAGGCAGTCGTGGAACCTAAATCTAATCTATATGCGAACAAAGTTTGAATGAAGGTGAAAGATAGCAATTGATCGGATACAACATGTCGTCGATTTAATAGCGGTCGATGCTAAATATCATAACTCGTGCATGAAAAAATTCTACAATATGCCATCATCTGGGAAAAAGCGAGGCTATCGACCAGCAATAAATGTCGACGAAGCAATGGAAGCTATTTATTCCTATCTTGAGAAGAACTCCGAGGTATGTCAGTTTTCTATCGACGATCTGATGAATCAAATCGAAGGAGATTAGCACCCGCATACCAGAAGAGTTATCTCGAGATTGCTTCAAAAATATGGTGATGACATGCTTTTTGCCGTAACATCCAACAAACTCACAATTGTTTGACTCCGAAATACAGGATATAAAGTAACTACAGACACGTGGTATGCAAGCAGAAGGCTTGATCTACAGGAAGAACGACTACGAATTGTTGAAGCTGCAGCAACAATTGTCTTAGAAGACATTAAATTTGCAAGTGTATGAGATAAACGAGTATCCACCATCGGATAATTTTTTACATGATGTAAATACGGTCATTCCTGAAACATTGCATACTTTTCTGAAAGATGTAATTCTGAAAAATGAGCGCGGCCCTCTAGAGAAGTGGCAGAAAAAATGCACAGCTTTGTCTCATGCCATAATATCTGCAGTGAGACCTAGATCATTCTTGTCGCCTCTACAAATTGGAGTCGGAACATTTCTCTACAAAAAATTCGGATCCAAGCACCCAATAGACATGTTGTCATCTCTCGGATTTTTTCGTCTTACAATGAATGTATGCTTTTGAAATATCCGCCGTTGTGCGTCTCGGAATTACGATTGAGGTAGGTACGTTCTCTCAATTCGTATTCGCTGATTTTAACACCTTAGATGGTTTCAGGACTTTTCAAACCAAGGGCGGTATTCATTGCGTGACACTCAAAACTGCAATTACTCCGGATCAAGTTATTCCACGTTTTTCGCGGATGCCGTCAGCAAAAGTCATAGGGCAGTACGGATGGGTACCGTTACAAGTTTTTCATAAAAAGAACGAGTCGGGTTTGAAGGCTATTACTATTGCAGACTTGGAAACAATTCACCCTGTATCCAGCGAAGTGGTGCCGTCGGCTTATGATTTCCTGTGGCCTTATGGAAAGTGGGCGAATTTTCTATTTATACCCAGGCGACACTTGCCGAACCCTTCCAAATATCGCAGGTGTTATGTCTGCCATCCATAAACGCTCCTCCTAGTGACCATGACACTATTTTCACTGCTCTGCGTTCGGCTTCGGATAACTGTAAATCTTGGAATCAACAAACCTGCTTCGTAACTTTCGACCAACCACTTTATATGAAAGCTCGAGATATCATCTCTAGTTGCGGTCAAGATTCTGATTTGAACAAGGTGGTCGTGAGACTTGGAGGATTTCACTTACTGATGTCCTTTATGGGATCCATATGTTACATAATATCTGGAAACGGGCTTAAGGAACTCATCAGTGTCATTTACGCTCAAAATTCAGTCGAAAAAATATTAGCAGGGCACGCGTATTCTGCAATCAGAGCTGCACGTCAACATTCTCTTCAGAACTACCACCAAGTTCAGAGTTGGTACGATATAACAAACAATCCAGAGGAATGGGGATGGCAAAAAAGCAAATTCGGACTCACTCCGGTAACAACGACAAAAGATCCTGCTCCTTAGGCATTACTGAAATTTATTCCATGCAAATGTAAAAAGGGGTGTCGTCGAGCGTGTGGCTGTAGAAAAACAGGCTTGAAATGCTCTGCTATCTGCACATTTTGTAATTGTGCCTCTTGCGAGAATGTTCCACAGATTTTGATAGACGCTGAAGATGACCAGACAAATGACGAGACATTAGTTGACAGACTACTGACGTTTGACGATGACGATGACGATGACGATGAAACCGCTGAAAAAGAATCAGAAAAGGATGAGAGCGAATCTCAAGAAGATCTCGACATCAGTCAACCTGGACCATCTAGGATCTAGGGCATCTAAAAGAACTAGAAGACCTAAGTAAGGACTAAGTCGTGGGTTAGGCCTACTGGGGATACCACATAAAAAAACGCGCCGTTTAATCTATCCCATGGTGGTGTGGAAATGAGTAAAAACTTGAATTAGATAATAATTAATAGATATTAACCGAAATTTCGACGAAGAGTGGAGCGTTTTCTCAAATTTCAAAAATTTGCTCCAGCTTGCGTCGCTGTAACTCATAAATTATTTATCTGACAAAAAAAAGTTTCAGACAAAAGTTGTAGGCAATTTTGTTTTCTACAATTCTTGTAATAACTATTTTCAGCCTAGATGGCAGATGAGAGGAGATATATACGAAAAACTGATTTTTGGTACCCCTTTCAAGGTGGCATCTCGATTAGGACATGAGACTCTACAAGTATGCCAAATTAGAACTTTCCACGACCGTTGGCAAGGTAAGCCCTAATTTATGTCTTTATTGACTGGATTAGTATGCTTGGAAAATCGCTGGAGGTCAAAAGTCCGGCAATGACTAAAATTCAAAACGACAGCATACACCCTAAGGACATACTGGATGTTAGAAAACTGGGATTTGTAAACTCAGGCACATATCACGATTTAGTACTTTGCAAGCACCGAATCAATGTAACACCAGCAAACAGAAATCAATCAGAATATATTGCAGTATTTAATTTTTGAATCATTAGTAAATTATATTAGTCAGTATTTGCACCAAGTAGAGAGGGTGTCCCAAAAATAATGGGACACCAATTAGTCATAGATTACTTACGTTCTAATATATCGATTAAACGTAATATATCTTAGTACAAAGTCCAGTAAGAAGTTATACGTCATTGAAGTTCATTTTCTTATTTATTATTGTTTGGTTAATGTAGAGATATGTAGAGATATCGATTTAAGTTTTGGTGTACATGCTGACTATTATATACTGCACTAATACGAAAATTTTCATAAAATAGACTTGACTTTAAGAGGCACTTCACCTTTCTTTGAAAACTTTTTCTTGTTCTAATTTTGTTATCTGTAACATTTTTTCATGGTTAGGTTATTAACTGAAAGGGAATTAAAAAGCGTCAAAATAAGGTATTGTTGGTTCATAAGCGTAAAAGCAGCCGTTTACTTTAAAATGCATATTAAAGGTTTTTGGTTGTTGTTAAGAGGTTCTATTACCAAGTAGCCATAATCACAAAAACAATGGATAGTGATTGTGATCTAGTAAACAAAAATACGATTTCAAGGTCTTAGTGGCAGAACAAGAACAACGTAAGGGCTGTGTTTTGAACTAACACCTTGAGATTTTTTCAATTTATAATGTTCGTATTTACTGCATTTTTCCGTTATGAGTATGTTTGAAAGAATAAAGACTTTTATTAATATTATTATTATTATTATTAATAAGTCTATGAATGACCTTGGTGACATAACAAAATTCTTTTGCGCTTGCGAAAATGCCGCGACATAAGGAGAATATCAGCATTGGAGATTTCGCTATGTGGCGGCATTTTCGTAAGCACAAAAGCTTTTTTATGTCACCAACTTCATTAATTGACTTATCATTGTTATTTACTAGATCTCAATCACTATCCATTGTTTTTGTGATCATGGCTACTTGATAATTTCACAAAAACCTTTAGTAGGCATTTTAAAGTAAACGCTTGCCTTTACACTTATCAACTAACAGTACCTTATTTTTACGCCTTTTAATTCCCTTTCAGGTAAGAACATGAACTTGAAAAATATATCACAGATAACAAAATTAGAACAAGAAAAATTTTCAAACATAGGTAAAGTGCCTCTTAGAGACAAATCTAATTTATGAACATTTTCGTATTTGTGCAGTACATAATAGTCAGCATGTACACCAAAATTTAAATCGATATCACTACATTTGCGGAAATTAACCAAAAAATATTAAATAAAAAATTGAACTTCAAGGCCGTATAGCTTCTTACTGGAGGGACTTTGTACGAAGGTATATTAGATTTAATCGATTTATTATAACCTAAGAAATCTATGACTAATCGGTGTCCTATTCTTTTTGGAGCACCCTGTATATGCCCAGAGAAATTAGGTAATTGCAAGGTGGTGCTCAAGTATTACTATTTCCTCTTCTTCTTCCTCTTATTATAAGCCAGTGGCCAGTGGTTCTATGAGCCCTCTTTACCCTTAGAAGAGTTTCGTTGTTAGGGGTTAACCAATATCGCAGGTGTTAGCTTGGTAGCCGGGGAACGTACGATTTTTAAACTCTAGAACAACGGGATTCGAACCCGGGCCGGCCACCCGAGAGGCGAGCATTTGCTCGCAGGGCCATCCACTCACCGTATTTCTATTCCGATTTTCAAAAAAAAAAAACCGAAAGTCAACCCTGAAAATTACAGCGGTGTATGTCGACTACGCAGCATCTTGAAGTTATAATACAGACTGTTTCAAAAAGAGTTGTCTCTAAACTCAATGAAAAACAGTAACGTTTACGCCGAAACAGATCAACTATAGATGATATATACACACAGTTGTGCTTTCTTTCGCAGATCTCATCCTTGCTTACATATCTTTAATCTCAAGGTTATTATCAAATAAAAAGCTCAACCACTTACCTGCAGCACAATATTAATAGCATGAACAAAGATTAACAACGTTTACCTGACCCTGTCAGAAAAATTACTTTTGAATCAACACCTAAATGTGGTAATTCAATTCAAATAAATTAAACGCACAAATTGGGGACAAAAATAAATTTAATTTTAATTTAATTTCAGGAAAAACAATACAATAGGGACTGATTGCGTGTAAAAAGATAAATACAAATTAATGTTAAATTGCAATTGACACAAATGAATGGATTGCTATGACTAAATTTCAATCAATTTCTGAGTTTTAATCAAGTTACTTGTTTATCCACTCCTACAAAATATTTCTGTCAGCATAGATACAAGTAGTTTGGAAATAAACAGACAAATAAATAGTTTTAAATTGATAATGTTTACTTTTTAATGATTAAACTAAAACCTACCAAACCTTTATTACGCTATTATGGTTGTGTTGATTTTGACTTTATGTTTTTGTTCTATTCTGTACAAAATGTGATAATTATTTGCACTCACGTAAACTTTGGGGCGTTCAACCGGATTCTCGGGCGATGATCGCTGGCCTGCGGTTCTACTTCCTTCGAAGCGGATAGAATTTTCTCGCTCCTGTTCTGCTTACAAAATGGCTGAATGTGTTACTGCATTTTTACGGCTACTAAATTCAGTTGTATTGCGTTGCTCGACCTTAATTTTGCTTTTTGCTGGCTAGTAAAAACGTTATGCACGGCCTGGGGGTCGCTCAACTAATTTTTGTCTTTTAAAATTGTTAAATTAGGTTTTTATACACTCCACTGCTTGTGGCACTAATGTTCAACGATTATTATTATTACTTCGACACGAAGTGTACGAAGTATTGCAATTCCCTCATATCGAAAACCAGTCTGAGTTAAATATCTCTAAAATTCGTGTCAACCGACTAATGAACCCACTATACCAAATCTCCGTCTCGGCTGTACGGATCTTTTGGTGAAGACCCCAGCCCACTAGATCCCTGCCTCGCATTGGGGGGTGCCTAAATGTGCTGTGCGGTGTACGCATGTTCGCATGTGTACACGATTTCGGTCGCCAGAAACCTTCCTGATATCTTGAATCGTTTCTATGCGATAGGCGCTCCGAAAATGAAGGCAACATCAACTTTTGTGGTATGGTCGAAGGTAAAAAAGTTTTTCTTTATAAACAACTGGTTCACAACATTTCATCGTACTAGCGGAACGGAGTAATGCTGAGTATCGAAGTATTCTTGGAAAACACCGAAGGGCGCTTTTCTTGGGTGGGGGTACCGTATATTTTAGTATTACACTAGACAAAGAACTATGCCAAAAATACTCGTTTACAAATCGATTTTGTTGCAGTTGAAATTTTACTGACGCTCTTTTTGAACGGTTATTTCATAGCGAGAATTTGTTTCTATACATAAATAAACAATTGACTGAAGACTGTTATAGCAACCAACAAATTCTAAGAAATGCGTGATCTGTTTTGTCAGCATTTCGATTTTCAGGTTGAACTTCAACTTTTCCACTTTTTAGATTGGAACTGTTAGATCAAGCTTCTGAAGTACCACTAGCGATTTTAGAAGATAGCTACAGCTGTGAACTTATGCAAATGCATTAATTGCTATAATAATGCTTTAAATTAATGTTTCAGAGTGCATCTAATTCTGTCAAACTACAATCGGAAAATTGCACAGCCGTTCGGCTTGCCTTTTCAACAGATTTAGTGCTGATTGCCTTGCAACCTTGGTATTGACTTATTCAAAATACAACACATGTAAATAGACAGTTCCCTTTGCTGAACTACAACTTTAATGCTGCGAATAAAATAACTCGTTAGATCTCATCGTCATACAAATTTTCGTAAGTAAAACATTATTAAGAACAATTCTGATCATATGAGTGTCATAATTACTTGGCGCAGATGCTTTTATTTGTTAAGATGCCAATGTAATACTGTACGACCGTTAAGGAGTAAACTTTATTCTTGCTTACCCTTTTTATTATAATTTTAATTAGTACACAAACTATTAACTTTAAGTCATTGGATCTTTCTGAGAAATCGTAACATAGCAATATATTTTACTCCAGACTTATAGAAGTCGATCGAATATTATGATAAACCATTCTACTTTGCTTTATCTAGTTAATTCAAGCTTTTGATCTGCTGAAGCTAAAGAAGTTATAGGTATGGGAACCATAACTAATTAAAGAACTAAACTTCATTTATTGTGTTACCATTACCAAAGTAAGAGTAATGGGTAAAGTGCCTGATGATGCACAAGTTATTGCTGGAATGGGACAGTCGAAGTCTTATGTTATCATTTAATATTGTCATGGATGAATACTTTGAAGAAGACGAAGGCAGTGGAGAGACCATGTAAGGAGAATGGACGAGAACAAACTAAATGTTGGATATACAAATTTCAAAAAACGTGTAACATCTAGACACATACTGTATAAAACAGGAGGAAGTCACACATTTAGAAATAAAAAAATATTTAGAAATGCCAACTATACAAAATGAAATATTTCCAACTTCTATCAAGACAGAGCTCGCATAATTTATACCTTATCTATATTTTTAAACATTATATTGGAAAGTAATATAAAATTTGCTGAATAATGCCACATTATCCTTCAATACATAAAAACTGTAGTAGTAACTATTCTTTGACTTAACTCATCTACAATATACACTACCTACATACCTAACTACTAATATAATTGATACTTGATTAATCTAATGTATTTTCACTCTTTTCTTTATTATAAAACGTCTTCCAGATAATTGACGCTGTACTAATAAACTTGAGTCATATTATTTTTTTAAATTGTAATGTGCGTTTAAAGGAATTTCTTGCAATGTACTTAAAAACAAATAATTATTTTAACTTATTTTATTAAATCCAGTGCCACTATCTTACTCCACTATAATTGGTTTTTACTTTCGCTGATGGCTGAAAAGTAAAAAAAAATTTTAATAATTATTATGCCTTCTTTATGCTTTCTTAAGAAATCAATGTACAGGTATACTACCTAACATTAATCAATTTTAGTTACTTTTAGTTATGAATTTTTTGTTGCCAATCATTTTATTGTGTGTTTACCAATTGTATGAGATTTATATGACGTACAAATAAAAATCAGTCACTTGTGTCCACATCAGCCCCAAGGCTGGGCCTTTGGGAACCAAATCACATGCTCATGGCAAAAAACGATAAATATAACTATCAAAATATAAGAGCCTAACATTTATTTGTTATTCAAGTATAAGGGTTCGATATATCAGATAAAAAACGTCAGACCGTCCGTAACAAGACCGCTTGGATGGAAAACCGGGAAAGTTCGCCGCTACGGCTCGTGGAACAGACTGGTCGTAGAGGAAAATGCTCCGTCGTTTCCTTAAATAGCCATAGATTTCATAATCCATAACAAACTTCAGTGTAAGGGTATTCCGGAGGGATACCTGCACGTTTTTTCTTGGCGCCCTTCAAGAGAAAGCTTCTATGTCAGTTTGTCCCTGCAGGAGTATTCGTTTTGAAAAGGGGTTGCAGGTATTCCGTAATGTGACGATATGTTTTATTTTTATCTCTTCACTCTTCTAACCCAAAGGCGACCTTCTGACGTCAGCAGGGCAGCAACTGCTATTCCTCGCGAAATATTTACGTCGGTTTAATCGGCGAAGTTACATATTAATAATAAGCGTCCGAGTTATTATACGAAAACACTCGTGTGGGAAGTGGACAGTAAATTAACAAAACCATCAAAAACACGTGCGCATCCTCTACCAGAAAGGACGTTACCCTTTTAAAAGGGTCCACATAAATTAGTCATAATTCCACTCTTCTAATTCCCTGAAAAATACACTGCTTCCTTCGAACAAATTGCAGATCGCGCTGAAAATTCAAAAGCGCATTGCTGAATGCATAATAGTTTCGCTTCTCCGACCAACTTTAATTTGCATTTATTTGGCGTCTCCTTCGAAATCTCGAGCGTCCAATTCCCACTACATCAGTCGGCATCGCTACGTAGAGTGTGCAATCTAGTAATTGCAATTTAAAAACCACTATGGCGAAGTAAATTATAGGTATACAACGTGCAATTTCAATAACCTACTCCGACTGTCACATACCTCGAAAGCTCATTGCATTCAGATACAGTTGCAGATACGGAAAACTGCATGTACAGGTAATTGAAGTGTAAATAAGTATTGGTTTGTTGAAGAGAAAATAGCACATTGTGGTAGTTTAAATGTAACTGAACATACAATACAAATTTGCCACGATAAATTTGTTACTTCCTTGTGAAATACGGACAAAGTTTCTGCGTTGACCTTGCATGTGTGAAGCAAGAAATTGTTTTAACAGAAAGTTTTAATTAAAGTGAGAACTGGGGAATTACAAAATGTTTAAGTTTATGGGCCACTTGATATTCAACTGTAAGGAATGGGAGGCGGAATTATAAATGATCACCGGCCTAGTAGTCAAGAAAGTACTGTTTAACAGCTTCTAGAGCAGGGATGAATATGCTTACTGTATTCCTCCCCTACTTAAAAAGCTGTTCAAGTAATTTACTTTCTCTGTCGTGAAGTTTTAACCAAATATCTGCATATAATAAATAATTTTTATTCCATAACTGAAGTAAACACATTTGCAATTTACAATAAAGAAATAATATATTAGTTATGCAGTCCAGTGAGACAAATGTCTCATTTAATAATACAAAAAAGACCGTTTTGCAAATAGAACGCGTATTCACCACACGTACGTACTATATGACGTCATTGTTGGTAGCAAACTACCAGTCGCATTCGCCTTGATAAAATTTGCCTAGAATCTAACCTAAAAAGTTAGGATTAGGATAATTATTAAGATAATAATTAGTGTTAGAGACTGAAATTCGGTTCCTGACCTGACAAGACCATTCCAAACATATAACTTTCATAACTTTTTTTTCTATCTCTTACGGTTTGGCTGCTGAAACAGCGTCCCAGACAGACAAAAAAGCGTCCCGGACAGACACGTCTATTAGATAAAGGATTGAATGGAAACCTAAGGTGCATTTCTATAATCTGCTTTTCTACTCCACCTTAAATTACATTATTAGGGGTCATATAATAAGCAATAATATTATCCATGTTTTTTTGATGATTATTATAAGTTATAATCCCAAATCTTAAATTACTTAATATATTTTTTTTGCATTGAGATTATACTTAACGAAATGATATTCTTAAAAATTTATAGATTATTAGGCATACTATGGACTATATTGCTAGGAACACATTTTAAGCCTTTTAAGCAATTTCTAAAATTTCAACATATCAATAGTAATTTATTATACAAGACGATAAAGTTAAATTTTATCCACGAGCGAATCGTTTAACGTCGAGACGAAGTGGATAGAAATAACTTTATCGTCGTGTACAATACAATATTTTTTTATAGTAAGAACTTTAACAATTTCAAAAGAAAATAAGAAGAGTCAATCACATTTCAAAATGTCAGTAGCTAGATTGGGTTACTACGATAATAAGAAGCTGTCATATTTAATTTAAATAAAAGTTCGAAATTTAAGTTACTCTTCCCGCTGCTGATCATGTAAGTCAGTCATACCGAAGCAGGACAATTGGGCGCCGCCGTCTGGACACCGCCGTTTGGGCGCTGACCGTTTGGGCGCCGGGACTTTTGGGCCCCGCCGATTGGGCGCTGGAAATTTGTGCGCCGAAATTTAGAAACATTAAAAATAGTCCACGATTCTTCTGTATATTTATCGTAAATATGACTTTTTGCAAGAAATTGCAAATGACATTGTTCACGGTGTAATAATAATAATAATAATAATAATGTTTATTTCTAGTTAACAACATTCATGTAAATGTAATATATAATTTTTTTTTACATTTTAAATTAGCTAGAAAAACGATGGTGGTCAGCTGGTTCTTTAAAAATAAAGAACCCCTGTTATTCTTCACCACCGTGGATAACAAATTAAAGTTAGTCATAGGTATACAATCAGCCAAACGCCACTAAAAAAGCAAAGAAGACACGCAACGAATTGCACAAAAGATAGTAATTAATATGGGTAGATATAACCAATAAAAATTAGTACCCACTGAGGAGCAACTCAGTATTATTAGTTAGCCACTCAAACACATTGCTCTTGAAAGAAGAAATTGACAGTTGTTTAAACGCTGAAGGAATCGAGTTGTACAACTTAAAAAATTCAGCCTCTATGCCTTAACTGAAGATTGTGAACATCAGTGCTATATCTAATCATGTTGCAAAGATAAGGTGGTGAATTAATAATAGATTTGATATACAGTGTGGTCCATTCAGTGTGCAACAAATGGGACAATGGCTGGATAGGCAATTTGGTAATAAATGGTTAGGACGAAATACCGATCCACGATGGCCTCCTCGTTCCCTAGACCTTACACCGTTAATTTTTTTCTTGTGGGGATATTTGAAACAAAAAGTGTACAAAGAGCGACCTTTTAATAATGTTGAAGAGATTGAAACTTCCATAAGATTACATTGCAGAAATATTCCTGTCAGCATGGTGCGATCGACTTTAAGTGAATTTTATGAGCGAACAATTAGATGCATCGAAGGGAGGGTGGACATACAGAGACGCTTCGATAATTAATTTTTGTTGTTATAACTGTTTTAATTTGTTTTTTACTTGCTCAGTTACCCATTGTATTTTTCTTCGTGTATTATTGCTCTTTTGTTTTTTCCGTAGCTATCCGCGATAGTTTTGGTATGTTTTGTTAATATATGTTCTACATGAAACATTTTCATAAAAATTTGAAATAAAATTGTAGGCTTTAATTGTGAGTTTTTTCGACTGTAAATACACGAGAGCTCTTTTTTATCCGGATAAAATTGATTTTTTTTACAAGAATTTGGTTGCTTGGTAAATTGACGACACAAACCGTCTATGATAAAAAAGCGAGTCCGAAGGACGAGCTTTTTTATCTGGCGGTTTGTGGAGTCAATTTACCCAAAAGAAACCAAATTAGAGTTTAAAAAATGAAATTTTATCCTGGAGAAAAAAAACCTCGAGCGTAATTCGATGAGATAATTTAATGAATAATAAAAAATAATAGCTAGGTAATTATGAAAAATTCAAGAATACATTTATTTATTTAAAAATTACAATTGTTAAAAACACAATGATTAAAAATTGTTTTTTTTGTATTCTTCTAATCACAACTATTTGGAGTTTTCAATACATTCAGCACAGTTGAAGTCGATGTTTGCTGATTTCCCCTCATCGAATTGCTTATTGTGACATGGTGCTGATTATTGAGCTGCAAATAAGGTTTAATTGACCCTAAATTTGAATGGCCAGTCACTTTAATAAGTTGATTTTCACTGACTCCACTTTTGGATAATTCTGTCACGGCAGCAGCTCTGTGTGAATGATTTGTTATATTAATTTTCTTGACGTTAAGGCCAATTTTTGAAGCTGAATCTTTCGTCCACTTGAAGATTTCATTTTGACCAATTGGGATATCTTTGTACTAACCCTTGGACTACTTTTCTTCCAAAACGGGTTGGGTCTGAGAAATAACTTGTCGCATGTTATGTGGTCTGACCTCTCTTCGAGCATTTTATCCAAGAGTCTCACTGGACAGACATTTGGGTCTTCGACATTTTTAGTCAGCCATTTGCTGTCACATAGGTTTTTCCCGCTTCCTTGCGTTGTTTTGGTAAAAATCGGGTTGTACTTAAACCGCCCCATCGGTGTTTCGTCGTTTTTCTTCTCCTCTGCAAAATGAAATGTTCTGAAACTTACTGCTTCTCCTGCTCTTCAGGCTAGCTCGAAGGCTGCAATGTGAAAAATTTTTTTTGCAAACCTGTTGGTTCATCTTCGTTCCACAACTTTGCTATTGCAAAAATTTAAGATTTTGTGAGCGCCGCTGAACTTGGCTTTCTCTTTTCTGGTTAAGCTTGCAGCGTTCTTCGTTTGACATTTCTTGCGTCGCTGGCTTTTTTGAATCGCATGTCAGTGAATGGGTCAAATACAACTTTAAAGTCGTGAAAGTACTTTTCTTGCACCATTTTTGCAGTGCAATTCCACATGGTTTTAACGACATATTCTTTATATTCATTTCCGTCTGTTTTTTTCATGTTGAACGCCCAGTCGGCTAATATTTCCGCAAGTTTTTCAATAGGTGTTGTGCTTTCGAAATTGTAATTTCGTTCATTGCAAAACAAGGTAAACTGTCGCCAAATTGACGTTTTTGTATTCACCATGTTTTTCGGAGTCGTTTGTTCTACGTTGGTTTCGATTTCTTCTTGATTCGACGTGCCAAAACGCATGAAATTTGCCATTTTGCACTTCAATTACAAGGTGTTTGTCAATTTGTAAAATTGTTTATTCGCTATCATAGCAACAAACAATAATCAGGTTCGAGAAAGCCTGCCATGGAAGTTTGCACACATTTTATCCAGTAGCAAAGTTAGGCCTAACTTTATCCGATGTCAAAGTGACAAATACATCGCGGCTTATGGGATTTTTATATATGAATTCAATTATCATATGTAAATTAATGACGGTTACCTAAAAAAATATAAATTCAAGTAAATTTTACAAATACGCTTCAAGTTGCTAAAACTTATTTAAAAGTAATGTGGTTGTGGCTACTTTAAATACGGTTAAAATCAGAATAATAAAAATATGTGTCATACGGGGCTAATACAAAATTTTCAAAAAAAAAGAATAAAAATTCGAGTATTAGGCCGTGACTTTGTATTTGAGCATAGCTTTTAATTCTAAACAACTTTTTCCAATAAAATTAAATATATCTGATTTGGTTATCGAAGATGCACTAGCTTTTGGCGGTATTTAAATTTCGGTTGTACAACTAATAAAAAAATGTTGCACACTTAGTGGACCACACTGTATATGTATCTATTTAAGTAAATTTACAATTACTGCACAAAATGTAACACAATCAACTTACGGCATAGGTAAAAAAAGAAAACTTATGAATTTATAATCTTAAATCATTCCAGAAAATTAAAACAAATATCATCGTCATAGAAATTATTTATTATATAACAAGTACAATTAGGTTACAGTTACTTAAATAGTATACATATAGTCACATAATAAAAAGTAGAACTACAATATAATCCACCACCAGTTTTTGTTTGCCATTCACATTATTTCACTTTTATGCTTAATCCATTGCAAAGTTGTGAGAAATTCCATAATTGTTCTGTTTCCAAATTCATGAACAATATTTCGGATCCTTTCATCAGCCGCTTGGTATTTTCTCCGTTTATGGTAGGGAGCTTTACCAAGTAAGAATTTTTTGTAAAACGCCTCTCATCCTTTTTGAATTGTTTGTAAACCATCTATGAATTTCCATATAGACGGATGACCCATGTCTAATTGGGACTGTAAGTTACGATGTGCAGCCTCTGCAAAGTTATTTGTACGATCTTGGTTGTTTAGTACCCTTTCGTACACGTTCCAAATATTAGGCGAAGAAAGTGCCCTTCGTCGTGTACCGTTCCTATTTCGCCTGCCGACGTAATAGTCTTCAAACCAATTTAAAATTTGTTGTAATTCATTTGGCAGATGCATGGACAGTTCTTCAATTGCGTCATCGAGTTGCTGAACAGGAACGAAAGCTAACGCAGTTAGTGTACGTGCGCTTAACGCAAATTCAGGGTTGCTATTATATTGTATTATCAATCCATTTTCATGCAGTTGTTTTTAAAAATGTTTAGAAGATGAAACAGACAACCATGTAAGTGGGCTGTTGGGAAAGCATCACTAGCTGATCCGATTACAGCCACTTCGAAATCCAGTGAAATTGTTTCGGGTTGGAACTGCGGCCACATTTCCTTGATAACTGAAAATAGTCTATCATAGGTTTGTCGAGTTTTGTTGGGTAAAAGAGCTTATAAAACTGGAAAAACGAAGCCATTCCTACTGGCCAGTATCACGTAAACTTGGTAAAATAGTGGAGGTGCTTGTCGAAATGTTCTACCTATGAAAATGTTTTTCATATGTTGACTCCACCATGTATTATCTTCTCTAGAAAATATTAGTATTCTTGGTGGGTCGGGGCGCTCTGATCCAGTATCCTTCATGAGAAATCGTTCAGTTTGTCCAGGAGCAAATTCGTAAATTCTGTAGGCTTCTGGAATAATTAAGGTGGCTAAATCCAGTGGAGTCTTCAAATAGCATCTTTATTAGGCATTTTCCCTTGAACGGCTGCTCCGGTATCTTCTAGGGCACGATTTAGTATCTGGGCTAGCGTATCCATCGTTTCCTCGGCCCGTGTTTTTATAGAAACTTTTATTTTAGTAACACATACTCCTGCTGCGTCACTATCATGGTTGTGGTTTCCAACATCACACAAATATTCATCGTTCGCAGGTGTATGTAGACGATCAGGGCACTTGTCCGCTTTTCTCTCACATCTCCAAAACTTCTTCGCTCCATCTTTGCTGGTTTTATCGTAAACGCACAGGTAACCGTTAAAGCAGAGCTTCTTTTGGTTGCGGTTGGTTTTTGTAACTTCCATAACTTTTGACAACACTAACGAACAACTAAAATAACTATTCGCAAATAACAACTGAAGAAATATTGTTCGGGGGTGAGTTTAAATAGATCCAGAGACACGGAACTAATCACATGTAGGTACTAATAGAGGTACATCAGAAAGACTTAAGGGTAATAAAGATTAGGTAAATTAGAAGAATTCAGTTTACCAGCTTAATGACGTCAATTTACTGCTTAATGGTCTCTTAATCGTTATCTATTAGTTCATGTGGTAAAATGGCTTATACTAATGACAATTACAATAAGACGTTATGTGGAATTATTAAAAATAATTAAGCAAATTATTAGAAGTTTCAAACTATTTAAAAATGTATACTACTGGCGCCCAAACGTCCGGCGGTCAAAAGTATGGCGCCCAAACGGCGGCGGCCAAAGCGCGGCGCCCAAACGTCAGCGCCCAAACGGCGGCGCCCAAATGTCGCGTACCGAGTGATACAACCTTAGTAACAAAACGTGTAAGTCGGTGATTATATTTGTTTGCTGCTTTCCCTTGACAACGGAACTTGATACTATTATTAAGTTCCTAGGATAATAAAATTAGCAACGCAAGATGCAGACTTAGACGTTTTGTTTATAAATGCAAGTGTTTATGTGACATGTGACACTCACAGGTAACACGACTCACGAAAATTAATCCTGGTGACAGGTGACAAACCAAATGATTTTTTCAAAAATCTAGGAAAATGTCGATAAGCAGGGGGAAAAATATAAGATCTCGGAAAGTATCGCCTATTAACATTTTCGGCAGGCAACAAGCCGCGGCTGCGCCTTGGCTTGTATTTGCCTCCCTCAAATGTTAATAGGCTCTTACATTCCTTGTTAAGTACTTAAATAGCTATTATCTCTCCTTGACGTTAAAGTGCTACTTGATATACCCCTGCTGTTAAAGTAAAACTTGACCTTTTGTTTTGAGTTGATAAAAGCACACTTTAACATATGCTATAGAAACAATAATATTTTATAAAATGTTCTAGAAATGTGCAAGTTTGATCTTTGTAAATACAGTATGATCAAAAATTATTTTCATTTAGTATGGTTATGGAATACCTCCTAATTTATGAATTCAACTGTAACTCACTTAAAACTCAAATGTCAAGTTTGTCATTTATTTATAAATGTAGTTGCATTCATAAATTAGGAAGTATTCCACAACCATACTAGATGAAAATAATTTTTGATCATACTTTAGTATAAAATAGCATTGTCTTTGATAGTAATTTGTAAAACGAATTTAAAAATAGTGTTAGCCTTGATTTGAATAATAAATTATAATCAGATCAGGTTTGGAAATAATGTAAAACAATGTAAGATCGAAGACAAACAATTGGGGAAAAGAACTGTGGTTTTCCCAAAAATTATTATTAATACGTGAATAAATACCGTTTTCCCAATTCAGTGTGTTTTAAAATTAATTCTATATCCTTTGGGTACGCTGTACTAAGTTGCAGTAAGTGGTAGAATCTCTGTAGAGTTTATAAAAAGCATTTGCTTTGTGCATCGAGTGTTGGGTGGTGTTTCCGAGATTGTGTACGAGCTTCAAGCAGTGTAATTAGAGCTCTCGTGAGCTAGAGGTAGGCAACAAAGTTTGTGGAAAGCAGTTGGAGCCCTGGGTTGAGGCGACGGCTGAATTGGAAGCGTTATTCGCAGCGATCGAGCTTCAGGAGTCGTTCTGCAAGACGTTCAGAGGCTTATGTTAGCAGACCAATAAAGACAGAGGGGCCCAGGTATCGTGGGCCTTACTAGGGACTCGAGTTAAGCCCTAGTTTCCATTGGAGAAGTAGCAGAAAGGTCAGCAAGATTTATCCTAAAAGACTGAATTTAGTGGCATCGGTTTTTGTGCACCTGCGGCAATTTCTAACATGTATTACTACTGCAATTTGTATCCCCTAAGCAACGCTTTAATTACGTAATCAGTGAAATTTGTCGAACAATAACGATTTTTTTACCCGAAAAAGTTGGCAGGTAAAAGCTTTTGTTGTTTATCACAACGCTTTCATTAAGCTGTATTTTATTTTATATTGTTATTTTTAATTTATGGAAGACCAAATTAAAAGACATTAATTTGGTTCTAACAGTTTATGTATACCGTAATATTATATTAAGTTTTCTGTTGGAAATCATAAACTTGTAGGTACAATATTCAATGTTTAGTTTTTAAAGAAAATCAGAAATGTATTCCTAATTTCTTAGTTTAGCGAAAAAATGTTTTACTTAGGCACATTTGTGAGTGTGGCTTAGCTGATACTTAGTCTCTAAATTAAGCTGCATTTCTTTGCGCTTCATTGCTAAACTTATTTTAATTTTAGGTTGTTTATTTACTTTTTACGTTGTTTTGTAGTTGTGGTTTTGCATGTATTCGTTTAGTATTGCTCATGTAAATGCTCAGTCACTCACTAAGAATTTTCATTACTTAAAACTTCATGTAGAAACAAATAATTACGATAGTATTGCGATAACAGAAACATTTTTAAATAATAATATACTTAGCCAATTTGTTAGTATTGATAATTATAATTTGTTGCGGAAAGACAGATTAACATTTGGAGGAGGTATTGCTTTCTATATAAAAACTTCATTGAATTTCAGAAACATACTGATCCAGACGTATGATTTATTCGAACAACTTTGGATTGGTGTAAATTTAGACAAGACGAGGCTTTCAGTAGGTGTCGTATATCTACCTCACAGGAACAGATATCGTGCTTTTATTGAAGGATTTGAGCAAACCGTAAGTAACTTAATAGCTACTCATAATGATATAATTTGTGTTGGAGATTTTAATATTGATCTCCTACAGCCTAATTCAACTGAGTCCTCTCAATATTTATCCATGCTTGAGTCATTTGGTTTTAAGCAATTAATTTGTAATCCCACCAGAATTACACTCTCTACTGCAGCATTACTTGATCATATACTCACCACTAATTCCGGCATAGTTAGTACTTCTGGTACAAAAATTGTATATCCGTATTCGGACCATGAACTCGTCTTCTGCTGCTTACAAACTGAGACTGTTAATAATTTACCATTAATTCATACTTTTAGAAATTTTAATAACTTTAACGACACACTTTTTCAGCAATTACTAACACAAGTACCATGGAATAATATACTTTATTTTGATGACGTTTTTTCTTTCGGAAATCTAAAGCACCATGGTTAACGGATAATATTAAGTTCATAATGACTCGTAAGAGATAAAGCTTTAAAACGCTTTAAGAAAACAAAAAATCCTGTTCAGTGGGAATACTATAAATCTTTGCGTAACTTAGTGACATTGTCTATCAGGAATGAAAAGAAAGCTTATCTTAACCATACATTTGCCCAACGTAATGTTAAATATTTCTGGAAGAATTTGAAGTAATGTACGGATCTTGCTAACAAAAAGGATTATATTGTTTGTAGATGTTATATGAAAATGAGCGTTTAAAAATTTCATATTTATGTAGCGGAGGTGTAATCAAACCACGATAACGGACATTCAAATTGTGTACATCAGTTCTGAAGCTTAATCTTTCGAACAGATATCCTGGATGTTTGGTGATTATGATTTTGTGAAAAATGCACAATGAATGATACCTTCTCCTGTTATTCATATTTAGCCAGTTAGCATATGATAGAGTATGAGAAATATGATCACGTCGTCTAATACCGTAAATAAACCTAAGACATGCATTTTGTACTTTTTGTATTCTATTAACATCCAAATTACTACATCACAATAATTGAAGGTCGATAATATGAGGGAATCACAGAGCATTAATTTTAATTTTTTATTTAAAATAGTTTTACTGCTATAAAGGATTTTGAGTTTTGCAAAAGCGCCTTGGATTTATTTGTTTATATGTTCCTTAAATCTTAAATTACTATCTAATATTAATCCCAAATTTCTGGCAGAATTAATAACAGGAATCAGCACGTCATCCATGTAAATTTTAATTCGATCAAAGGCATTAGTTCGGGATTTAACTTTTCCAAAAAGCAGACAAGCAGATTTAGTCGCATTTATTTTTAAACAATGTTGTTTGGAAATATTTACTAGGTTCTTCAGGTCTTCATTTAAAGTGCTTATGGCAGTATTAATATCATTGGGCGCAAATGAATAGTAAATTTGTGTATCATCTGCGTACATGTGTTACTTGGCACTAAATGCAGCTAGAGAGAAGAAATTGCTTGTATATACGCAGTAAAGTAAGGGACCTAATATAGAGCCTTGAGGTACCCCGGAATTTAGTTCAAGAGCTGAAGACGGTAGAGGTTTTATATTCAAAGCGCAGTACGTATCAGCACGAGGTTATTTTTCATTCGGATACTTGGAACGAAAACCGAGTTACATAGGTTATTTCAATAACCGGATAACCGGTTATTTTTCATTCGAATAAGCCCATCAATAGTGCGTATACGCAACATTGGCCGAATCCTAGTAGAAAGCTGTCGATGACATGTCTGGCAGCAATCAGCTTGAAGATGAACTGTACACTTCGAACAAATACATTGTAATGGATATAGACGCTTCTTACTATTATTCTTAATATTACCTTAAAATGTATATTTGTGTGGCTGCTTATAGCCCTTTAATTTAATCGTTAAATCTATATGGCTAGCTCGATAGAACATGAATACCCAATTAGGGTTGGGTTTTTGCATTCCTGTAAAATAATAATTTGATTAAATTGCCATTAGATTCAAATTTGGTTAAATGATATTCTCTTATTATCGCAAGCGAAACATGGTTTACACCTTGAAATAACCTCAATTATGTTTGATATTAAAGAAAGCAACTAACTACAATCTGTTTATGTGGGTAAGGCTCATCTGTCTATATTTATTTATTTGGATATGATAAAATATTGCTGACTTAAGTAGCTCTGCTTGTTTCCTACATCAATACTGCAGATGCCCTCTTTCTTAGGACGAGATTACTTTCAATTGTACCGCTGATCTATGCAGATAGAAGTATCAACTCAGAAATACCTGCCCTAGTTGGCTGTTAGCACCACCGCAACGAACTCTTTTTCAGGCCAATTCTGTTGCCAGGGGCAGCATACATCTGCAAACGAACTCCGCTTATATTCAATCATGGACCACTTAGATGTTGGTGTGTACCTCGTTGGTCAGGTTGTCTGTCCGTTGGTTTTGATAACTTGCGGAAAGTCATACTAAAGCGTTGAGCCTTCTGCTCTTTTCGGCATTGCTGGATTTCCCGTAAAGCTTTTTTAGTGGTTTACACCACTGGAACTGTTATGATGTCTATTAAACGTTGTTCACCACTGTGGAATTAAGTTCAGTAAACTACAACCGCTTGCGGAAAACAATAACATTCCTTGTATTTACTATAGAACACAAAAACAAAATACAAGCATATACAAATTCGTTAATATTAATTTAAAATACAAATACGAATTGTGAGTAGCCTGGTCTTCGATACGAAACTATTTATTTATAAAAGATCTTACAATCTGACCTTGCTTGCAGATTCCGCCAAAATGCGTAAAGTCCGAATATGAAGTGAAGTGTAGTGATGTGATCTCGAAAACTAAACTACTTGCGCTGCTATAGGTTGCGCGTGAATGGAAGAGACATTTCCTTTTCTTTTCGGCACAATAGAATTGTCCAGCTAGGATCGCTTTGCTCTATTGTCCTACAAGTGGTTGAAATAACTTTAGCAAAAAAAACTTTCCCTTTTGCCTGCTTCATTGATAGTAGTTTACGACTGTCTTGTTCACCAGGGTTAACTTTCCTTTTCGCCTGGTCTTATTGTTAGTGGGGCCAAAAGGATTTGTTGGGCAACATGGATCCTGCTATGCTAAAAATTGCATCGTGACGTTTAGACAAGTTCGTTTCATTCTTCAACTCGACGACACAAATCACACTTGACATTACAGATGTTTCTTATTGCACGCGCACAATTGATACTTTCTCTAGACTGTCACATCGCGAACTCCACTTTTAACACCTGATGTAGTAATACACTTTAAATCACGTTTTACATTCTTTAGATTATGGCCTATGACGTTTTCAGGCCGTTTTTACGCAGCTACGCTATACTTTTATCTGCTAGACGCTTGGTTATTCTGTAAAGTTCTCATGTGTTATTGGGTTCTGCTGCTACTTAACTGTGGTGTTAGCTTCTCCGTATTTTTGTCTTAATGTTCCTAGGTGTTAGTTGTGCTGTGTAGTCGTTCTTTAACTTTTTTCCGTGTTTTAATCTTAGACAATGTGTCATCAGATATCCAGTCCTTTAATGTATCTTCTTTTCGGCCCAATTGTTCTTTGTATGTTTTGATGAACGCTTCAGGTATGTTGCTCCAACTTTCTTAAACATTCGTAAATGATATACTTATTGTGTCCACGTCTGGTGTGGGATCTGCCTCCGAACATGCCTCGGGTTGGTTGGTTTCTTGTACGGATCTTAACTCTCTTAATAATAGAAAAACGAATTCCTAAAACCTAGGCTGCTCACTGCAATAAACCAATTATACAATACGACTATGGATAATAAATTAACGTGCCATAGCTCTAGCACACAGGGTGAAGGAAGGAAATGCCCATCAATTGTTTTTTCTTGATAGTCTTGCCTTGCACCGACATATTAATGCGTAAATTTACAGTTTTTATCAATTCTGCAAAGAACTGTTATTGTTAGTCAACCAAACTGTCAAAAAGCGTTTATACTGGCAATAACCTCAAAAAAATGTGAAGGATAAGTCGATTGTTCAATATACGTTTATGGTCTCATACAACGTTGCCTATATTTTGGGATTTTGTTACAAAAATCTGTGAAAGATCTTGAATAATAGTTAAAAGTGAACTAATTTTCTGTAATTTCTATAAAAACCACTCTTAATTTTTGTTTTAAATAATTTTGTCAATATATTTATAACGGGTGTTCATAAACAGTCGTCATCCCAGTTGCTTTGAAAAACAAAATGTTATGTCTTTGATTAATTCATGCAACACAATGAAACGTCATTGAGTACTGTTATAGCGCATTTTTTCTCAATTTTAATAGACATACGTTTTTGAAGTCAAAACCTACTGGGATGACGACTGTTTATGAACACCCGTTAGTTGGTTTGAAGAGGCCGTGTAGCACAGTTGGTAGAACGTTAGGCTTGCATTAAGCAAGTCCTCGGTTAGAATCCAACGACCGCAGCCGCAGCCTTGGCGATCGGTATCGAGTTCAGTGAAACTATTTACAGTTGGGCACCAAATTAACTGTGCTCAACTCGAAACCACAGGCCTAGGAGGTATAGTAGCAAGGGCAACACGTCACCAGCACACACCTAACACAATGGTTGCTACGCAAGCTTATACTTTGTAACCCAAAACCGGGGCAAGTTGAGCACTACACCGCCCTATGCTAGCGTACAAAGCAGAGGTTAGAAATAATATATGCATACATAATACATACATATATAGCTATTTTTACTGTTTACTGATAACATCTTCATTTGATCTAGGATTTATCATTAAAGTCAGCAACAACGTATTTTACAGTCACATATCTACCCCTTAGTCCAATCCACTCCGAAAGGCCCAGCGACGTGCTAATGAAATGCTATTCTTGCCGCACTCGTAAATAATAGGAGTGACGCATAAAAGAAAGGATTTCTGTGCCAACTTTGTATAAAGGTGACCTAGGGCTCATCTTTGGCTGAATACATAGTATAGATTTGTAAAAATTTTATTTGGTCAATGCGTGAGATAATTATTACAATGCGAATTCGCAACTTCAGAAAAAAGTAACAAATAGCGAAATTACGCCAGTGCCTTAGATAATTAACATCTAACATTTTATTAATGTCTGTAAATAATTACCTGGCTAAACATACGCGTATATGTACAGTTGCGGCAAAAGAAGGGACAGTTACATCTATTTTCGCGATTATTCCATCTTTCGTCACTGCATTTATATGCGACATAATTACTTTGTCGTACTATTTCTAATTTGGAATTGTTTGGCAGATGTCAAATATTCAATATTGCAGTATGGCATATTAATAAAACAAATTCAAGCAGCCAGAATTAAACAAAAATCTGTTATAAGAGTTGCCCCATTTTTTCTTGTTCGCAACTGTACCATTGGCCATAAATGGGTTAATGTGTCACTTTCATCCTCCTCAGACTCACGGCGTTGCTATGTCACTAACTTTGAAAAAAAGGTATTTTTAGTATCTATGTTGTCTAAATAACATCAAATCATGATTATTTGTTTGACAAATTTGTTAAGGCCCTTGTGATCCAATGCATCGCTAGTGATACTTTGGGCCTGAAGCAATACAAAGAAAATTCATAATGGTATACTAACAAAATATAGCAATACATGGTATAGTAAAAAATAATTATTTATGGAACAGAGCACAACAATCTCTGGTCTCATTACAGTACAGGAAAATTTTGCCGGCCGTATATCGGCTAAAAGTTAACTCTTTACAGTTTTGGAATCTACATTTAGACCCATTTCTTGTATTTCATTTATGAATTCGGGCAAATGTTTTGCAGATTATGTTCTAGAACGTTTATCTGGTATACGCTCGACTAGTCTGCCACGTTTGGGCGGACTCTCATCTTCTTCGCTAGATGGTTCTTCATTGCTCCCTGGTTTTGAAAACTAATGGGGTCTGGCAATATTAAACTTCAAATCCATCAAATCCAGTATGCCTTTTTCGGTCACTCTTTGCACGGGCTGCTTCCCTGTACTGCAACCGAGCAGACACAGCTGCAAAATCAACAAAATAGTAAACGCACCGGGTGGTTCCCTTTGTGGTCCGTGAACCCATAGAGTATTTTACAATTACTGGATCAAATAGATCAACACCATGTTACGGTCTTGAACTGACTTTACGACACCGCACCGGCTCATATAACAACGAAACGGCCGGCGCGTGCCATAATGGACAAAATCGGGACGAAAGTTCTCCTAAGCCGCTACCCATGCCGCAACAAGATAGGCCGGCTAAGGCATCAGTGAGCTGGGCGGGTCCTTAACGAGATTACCTAAGGGCAACGGCCAGAGGGTCGATAAGTAACGGTAAAATAAAGAGGGCGCCACCAAGCCTGTCTTAACCCGAATAACCGGGCTTGGGCGGTTAAACGGGAGCGAAGTATTCAAGATACTCCGTCGATAAGAATTCTCATGAGCTGCAAGCTCAAATAACAATTTCGTGATCGCAAATACTGGAATGGTAATATTGGGACTCTTTGAGCCGCGACTGCGCAACCACCGGACCTACCTGCACGCTCTGATCTCTCACGTCTCGCCGTACACCAATATTTACACTGTAGAGGCGCTATCTGAAACAAAGCATGCACAGGTCGAATAGTTATGCGTCTATTGGTCGATGACTACATCTGGGCAGCAAATCGTGCCGCCAAGCTTATGTTATTTCTTACGCTAAGCACCAGCTGATGGACGCGCTATGCTAATAAACAACACACTATGGGTGGCCGGCCGCAGTGGGCTCGACACTTTACATATTAGAGTACAGTTTGGAAATACGCACTCCGAAAAGGGCGCGTTAGTTCGCGATAACAGACGCCGACCTGCAATGGCAACGGGAGCAGTGTAGCTAGCAGCAAAGCACGACGCCGCACAAATGCGCGACGAATTAATTGAAGGCCTAACTCGTTAGGGGGCTAACATAGCCTCACTAAAGTATGCGAATTTGGAATAGGTGCCAGCCCCTGCTACGTCGCCCACACAGTCGTTGGCTTCGGTTAACACCTGATAAGCAAAGCACAAAGCCCTCGCAAAGATAAACAAAGGGCTCGAACAAATTAGGGCGCGCCAGGCTCCGCACGGCTAGGCGTTGATTCCATTTATATATTAATCGGTACAATATAGCGAAGCGCGCGCACATAAAGTTACTGAATTAAAAGTTCGCACAAACGTAACACCAAAACATAGGCGCAGAGTTCTTTAGCTATTTAGGCGATGAAACGCAAAACTCGCGCAAATGAAATTACTAGCAGGCTACCAAAGTAGCATCTTGAAGCATGGTAGCCTCAAGCCGGCACTAAAAGCCGCGACAAGCAAGCAAAGGGCATGCATCCGCCCACACAAAGTTGAGCACAAAAGCAACACCGCTCGCACAAGCGACAGTTAACATGTTTAAATGGTTGTAATTACAAATACCTTAGTCCGTAGACGGCCAATGAGAGTTGCGTGCAATCAGCTGCAGAAGGCGACAGTCTGTGGCAGCTAAATCGCCGAAACACGGCATCTGGGGTAAACGGGCTGAAATCCGCCAAGATGGCGGCGTTAGGACGCTCTCCTGAGAGCACACTTACGGCGGCAAAGAGGCCTACTTCGTCCTGCCTAGAAAGATCCTCGAAAACAGCGAGTTGAAAAGGGAAAGCCCCCTTTCTTACAAACGCAGAACTGGCCCCGTGAAGCCCATCACACACCCACGCTTTGACGTAAAGACTTGCCACTCGCACAATCACACGCGACCTCTTAAAGGCGAAACAGTTTATGGCATATTCGCTGAAACAGCACGGGAAATAGGAAGGCTTTCACAGCAACGATACTAACAAACAACGGCAATTTACATAACATTCGCTGAAACAGCACGAGACGGGAAAAGGCTGACGCCCCCGCCAAGGGCGGCAGCGCCGCACGAACACACACACACTATCCGACCTCTTATTAGACCGACGGCTCTCGGCTGAATGCCCGCAAGGAGCGTTACGACGCTTGAAGTGGCGTGAGCCAAAACGGTGTTACCACGTGACCCTCGACAGCCAATGGCGAGGCGCCCAATAAAACAAATAAGTGCCGGTGACAAAGACAGCCAATGGCGAGGCGCCCAATAAAACATATAAGTGCCGGTGACAAAGACAGCCCGAGGCCTCGCAGTCACACCAACAGCGTAAATTCTAGAAGGCTCGGAAATCCTGCGAGCGTTAACACCCGATTATCAAAGTACCAACAAAGGGGTGCCCCGGATGACGAGAAATACTGCGCTTGAGGCCAAATATGTGCAAAATCATTATTATGGAATTAGGCGATGAAGCCAAATAAGTAACTAAAAGGGTTTAACATACGGGCACGCTGCCCTAAAGCCTAGGTGGCTAATTAAAATACAAAATGACCTGACAACCACCAATATTACTTTTATACACATTGGTAACAAATGATTGCTGAATTTGAATATATTTTTTGTCAGTTTTGAACCATCTTTTACATTCACCGAATGGAAGAGCTTCATATTTTGAAGACGCAAACTAAACCAGCCTAGAACCGAACCATTTAATAAGAGCTACACCTCAAATATTTCATCCCAAACGAAGCTGTTCGAATCACACAGATTTCTGCGTAATTTGAACACAAATTACCTAGGGTAAATTGTTACAATGCTTTTCTAATTATAAAATATTTTGGCTAACCTGGAATTTGTTTTTCAAGTACAAAAGGATGCCAACTCGCATTTGTTATTTTCCTCCAAAGAACGCTGATCCAGCGTCCGGTTTCCGCGAAAGAACGCAAGCTTGTATTTGCTTTCTGGAAAGGTTTTAGCTGCTACTGCGTGCCTCTGCTTCTTCTGCTCCCAATCTTGTTGAATCTCAGCTTCGAAGACGATCTGACACAGGCTAAGCTCCAGGTCCAATTTACTCTAGAACTGCACTCCGGAATACTGCGTATTTAACCACAGCTGGTCCCCACACACAGGAAAACATAGAAAACGCAAACTGGGAGCAAACAGACTTACTTTTATCAACAAAATTTATCAAAATCGGGAAGCCAAACAACACACAAGCTTTCGGCTAGGCTTCCTAAACAAACATTAACAATCGACTTTCTAGGTCACCATAGCAACTTGATTTACAATTGTTTATCTGTAAGTGTAAATTTTTTTATCTTATTTTTTAATTGTTTTTTGTAAATGTCATTCAGGAAACTATAACCTCCAATTGGTCACACTTTTTCACTTCTTCACCACATTCTTGTAGTTTTCAGTAATCTCATGTTGCTTCTTGTATGCTCTTTGCATGTCTGTGCCTTCTTACACTGCTTTATAACCCCTTTAGATGCGTCATCGATTCCTCTCTACCTTCATACATAGGAAACCTAAAGGAATTCCAGTAGTTGTTGTCATTACAAAAGTCTTTTCTTCCAACTGGGTTAGGTTTGCCTCATACGAATTGTTTAATTCTCGCTTGTCCATAAAACGGAATCATCCTTCTTCTATTAAAACATTTTCCATTTTTTTATTTGCATGACAAGGTATTTGAATTTTATCCAGCATAGGTATTCCAAAACTACTTCCAAAAGCTATCTAACTTTCTTGCATCAGTAAATACTGCATCATCGTCAACCAATTTCAAAGTGCTGAAAAAGAAGGATCTGTTTCTTGAATTACTGTTAGAAGCAATCGGAACTCTAGTTTATCTACTCCAAAAAATTCTCAATTGAGGCAAATTGTATATTCCAATTAATATGCTGCAGCTTTTTTTTATTTCTAAAGATTTTCCTGTTACTTTAACTTTTTTCGTATTGGTTCAGAGTGCCATATTCTCAAAAGGGTTCCCATCAAGGTACTTGCTGAAATATTCTGTGGGTTGCAGTAAATTACCCTGAAGTCTAAGTTTGAAATTTTTTACGCAATGGTGACAGGAAATCATTTTTTTTGCATGTATTTTTTCCTTGAATTTTACTGTTTCTTAGCAGCGTACTAAATGGCTCTTCGTTTGATGTGTACCAGTTATCATCGTCATTTGCCGTAAATGCTTGGTGAATATCTACTTCAGCATCAACTTCGCCGCGTAAAAGATCATCATCAATATCTGAACAATCAAAATCTTAGTTGTCTACAATTGCTTGAAGCTGTTTGATAGTGAGAGGCCTTAAAACCATACAACAGTTATGTTTGAATCTTGACATAAATTAACTTATTTTTGTCAAATTGCCCACCCACAACCCCAAAGTATAATCAATGATACTCCGCCGAAAAAATGTGTAAAAACCATCTCTTAACAAAGTTAATCAAACTGTTATGTACAGGATATCCAATAAACATATATAAAATACGATGGAAATGTGGTTTTATTGACGCTCGCATTCACACCAGCCATACCTGTTCAGTAAAACATCACTTTTCTAAACTAGTTGCTTAATGTACTATTATCTACTCCAGTGGGATTAGTAACTCATTACGTCACTCATTTGACACTATTTCCGTTAGGTAATGAAGATCATTACACCACTCAGTTATGTAATGGCCTCATTACCTAACTGAGTGGTGTAATGACTTCATTACCTAACTGAAATATTGTCAAATGAATGACATAACGACATTTGCCTACCAAAATATTTTTGAAAATGACAGATCTGACATTTCTCTTAATGCATTTTTCTCTATTTTGTGCAGGTGTATATAAAATTTTGTGCAATACATGTGTGATAATGCATCATTAATATACTTGTGTGCTTACATACACGTATATTAATGATGCTGTTATCCCACTTGTATAGTAACTATTTTATTTCGCATCAAGAACACAAATATTTTACAAATTTGAAAGCATTTTATTATGTAGTTTTTACTTACCATACTTATTGCGCTAGCTAATTTACTTACCGCACGCTATTTTACTCATTTCTATGAAAAGTAGTCAGGTATTATAAGATCAACTTTAAAAATTTAAATTACAATTACATAAATTGCATATATTAAATAGCACTCAACATAAAGGCATACTTTAATTATTACGTTGAAATATATTCATAAACACACAATAGATTAAAGCGCTGATGCTGAGGCTGACTAAAAATGAGTGCTTTCAATTCATGTAAAATAGCAATTAGTCTCTAACTATGCATTTGTAGTTACTACCAAATATTCAAATATCAGCTACTGCATGAATGAGTTTATTTCCTGATTTCAAACGTAATGTACACTCCGTTTCAGAAGTTTAAAACTGCAGAATATCTCAATCGGGGTAGGTAGGACAAACAATAATTGAAAAATTTGTTTCGAAAATATTTAAGTTTGAAGTTGACAAAATCTAACACTAAGCCATGTATTTTAATCTTGTCAGTGTTCCTTGCAACTATTCTTCTAACAAATAGCTATTTAAGTAACAAGGAATGTAAGGACTTATTAACATTTGAGGTAGCCAAGTACAAGCCAAGACGAAGTCGCGGCTTGTTGCCTGCCGAAAATGTTAATAGGCGATACATTCCGAGTTATCTTATTATATTTTCCCGCTGCTTATCGAAATTTTCCTAGATTTTTGAAAAAATTGTTTGGTTTGTCACCTGTAACCAGGATTAGTTTTCGTGATTCGTGTTACCTGTGAGTGTGACATGTCACATAAACACTTGCAATTTATAAACAAAACGTCTAAATCTGCATCTTGCTTTGCTAATTTTATTATCCTAGGAACTTAATAATAATATTAAGTTCCGTTGTCAAGAAAACGCTGCAAAAAATATAATCACTGACTTACAGGTTTTGTTACTAAGGCTGTATCACTGATTTACATGATCAGCAGCGGGAAAAATATATTATTGTCAATGGATGTGTAGCATTCTCTTTTAGAAAATCTGTAGATGCATTGTCACAATATATTTTAATAAAAACCAATACGATAAAGTGTATGTAATTTAATGCGCAGAAGTGTAATACCGAATTAATATTAAAATTAGCTCGTTCTAACAGGACATAATAGGAGATTCAAAGCAGTATATCTAAATAAATCTAAATCTTCCAAGAGCCGTCAAACACAGAATGAGTTTCGGAGCGTGTACCGAAATAACGGTATTTCAGCTGGCCGAATTTCATAACCTCCTCAATCATCGAATTGGATTCAAGCAGGACCGATTCTAAATAATTAGGTATCACTCGAGAGAGCAGACGACGGACGCGTCCCTTTAAGAGCAATATCTAATAGTATGCGTGTTCCCGTCCACGGGAACAGAAAGCCGGGCACATTTTCCGGGTTCCGGAAGATCAGTTAGTTTCAGAGCCAAGCCATCACGCTTGTTCAAGGCTCTCCCTCTGATCACATGTTGTAATTCTCCTAACATCCTGACGCTTTAATATAAATGTGAGCTTCCAAAGCACGTGTTTGATTTGCGCGAAGGCGGCCGTGATATATTATGCATACTAAACGTAAAATCCAGCGCGATTCCGGTACCTTAAACGTCACGCAGGTGAACGGTCTCTTCACATATTTACTGCCACACTGCATCATTATACTGGGGCGATTTTTAAAACTGTCTTTTCATATACTAATGCAAGCAACCGTAATAAAAGCATTAATTATGAAAACAAATTAGAAACACAGTTGATATTTCATAGGAAAATAGGAAATAACTAGACAAATGTTGGTAAGTACCTAACAGTCTCACTCGTATGCTGTGAGTTTTAAAAAAGTATATTACATTGAAAAAATGCATTACAAAATATCGTTATTTTTTGTGTTGACATTAATATCTGTGTTACTTAAACATCGATTAAACTATTTGACAACGAATTCTTATATGCAAGATGTTACCCATCGCAACCATCTCTAAATATACCTCAACCTGACTTCAACTATAATGTGATAATATAGAGATCTAATCATTATTATTAATATAGTCAATTCTTGGACTTGGATCTCGAAAGCCTACATATTTTATTTTTAGGGTTTAATATGTTCACTGCCAGTTTGTTTGGGCACATGAGCATTATCACACCTTTTGGTCAATTTTGTAATGTCATCTTTCAGTTAACTGATTTGGTATGTACCACAGAGTACTGGCGGTACTTCACGCAATTTTTAATTGACAGCGTCATAAGATTTCGATATTAGATTAGTTCTGAATTTTTTCGTTCCCTATAGGTTTTATTAAGACCCTACAAATAATTAACTTTTCGACCACTGAGACAATGGATTTTCAAAATATTCTTAGTTATGCTTTGTAATTTCATGCTTCTGTGGACGAAAGCTATATAGTCATATCGTCAGCACACATTTCAACAATCGCAATCCTAATTATGATAGGTTTTTCGTATATAAGTACTTAGTTACTCACTCCTTGGCCTTTAACAGTCCTTCAAGGACCATGGCCTCTCTTTCGAGCTTCCCAACTTAGGCGTCTACCAGTTCAGACTAGTTAGGTTTGCGCCTGGTCTTGTAGTTCTTTCACTCTTTCTCTTATTCTTCTCATTCGGTCCGGTTTTTTGCCGCCGCTCTGCAATTGCTGGGGTATCCCAATTGCTGACCCCTGCTTCGTCCAGATTCTTTTCCACCATCTCCGGTCGTTTTCCTTCCATGCTTCCTTTGAACACTCGTATAGTAATCCTCTCTTTCTCCATTCTCTGAACATGCCCCAACCATCCTAGCCTGTTGCTTTAATTTCACTCACAATAATCTGTGCACTGAAATTTTCCCTTATCTCGAAATTGTACCTCCTACGCCACTCCCCATTTTCTCTTACTGGCCCAAAAATACCCCTCAGCACTTTTCGTTCCCACTTATTCACTATCTCTGCTTGTCTTTTACTCATAGTCAACGCTTCACTTCCGTATACGACGATAGGTCTTAGCACGGTTTTGTAGATTATCAGCTTTGTATTAGTAGAAATATCCTTGGACTTGAAAATCTGTCATAATGCGTAGTAACTTTTATTTGCTATTGTTAATCTTGCTTCTATATCCTCTGATATTTTGTTTGTGTCTGTTATTATCGCTCCCAGATACTTAAAGATTGTCACTTGTTCAAATACCCTGTGATTAATCTTGAGGGATTGACGTTGCATTGATTCCTTCCTTGATGTGATCATTAACTTTAAGCCCTACTTTGTCTGTACTTAGCTCCAACTGTTCGTATACTTCTTTTAAGTCATTTAACGTTCTTGCTATAATGACAACATCATCTGCGCATGCCAGGATTTGCGTCATTTTGTTCATAATTGTGCCTCCCGTGTTAATGCGTGCTCTTCTTATTACCCCTCCCAGGACGAGATTAAACAGGACCGTCGAGAGGGGGTCACCTTGTTTAGGCCTTCCTTAATAGTAAACTCTTCTGTTAAGTGAGCCTGTACTCTCACTGTCGCACATTTTAACCATTCTTATTATTTTACTGGGCACTTTTAGCTTCTCTAGTATAACATACATCTCTTTTCTTTTAACCGTATCGTCTGCATTACTAAAATCGATATATAGGTGAAAGAGTGTAATATTTTGTTAGCTCTTTTCCAATATCTGCCTGAGGGTAAAGATTTGACCTAAACTTGATCTTCCTCTCCTAAACCCGCACTGGTAATGGCCTACTTCTTTTTCCATTATTAACTTTAGTTTCTGCGCTATTGTGCTCAGAATCTTATACCCTAAATTCAACAGAGCTATCACTCTGTAATTCTGTAATATGCTTTTACTCCTCATTTATGAATAGGGCAGATTACCACTTTTCTTCAACTAGTGGGCATGCATTCCTCTTGCCACATCATTTTAATAAGCAAATATAATTCTCTTTCCAAGGCTTTTAAACCATATTTTGTAATTTCCCCTGTTACCTGGTCTATACCTGGGGCTTTATTGTTTTTTTGCTTGTGTGGATTATCCTTCGGACCATTTCTTCTGTTGGCTGAACTACCTCCTCCTCATTTATTTATTGTTGTTCATCATCCCTTATTACATATTCTTCATGAATGTCTTCCGTGTTCAATAAATTTTCAAAATATTTCTTCCATAACTTCATATACTCTTGCGTGTTGCTCACCAAATTTCCTTCTGCATCCTTGTAAAAACTTACTCTAGGTTGATATCCCCTTTTTTGTACTATTACGGCTCTGTAAAATTCACTATTACTCTTTGAATGTTGCCCCGAGTTTTCCAGTGGTAATAACTTCTGCTTTTCAAATTCTCTCTTTTTCCTACGGCATGTTTTCTTTATTTTCTCTTAGCTTTTTGATATGTTTCTTTATTTTCTTCATTTGCTGGTCTCATCATTGTTATGCGGGCCGCATTTGTTTCTTTAATTGCTATTTTGCATTGTTCATCATACCACTTCTTTTTTGTTTCTCAGTCTTTACCGTTCCTATTATCTCCGTCGTCATGTTAATTATTACCTTTTTTATTTCATCCCATTCCTCCTGTATGCTCTTTTCTCCTTCTCTCTTTTTCCTTTCAACATTCTTTTTTACCTCTTCTGAAATTTTTTGTACGTATCTTGACGCTGTCGCTTCTTGTTTCAGTTTTTCTGTATTATATTTTTTTATCGTTTCTCCTCGACTCTCCTTCCGAATCGCTATCCTTTCCCTGTACTTTGCTCGGACCAGAAAATGATCGGTGTCACAGTCCGCCCCTCTGTAGCTTCTAACATCCGATACATGCCTTGCGTCGATTACTACATGGTCGATCTGATTTCTTGTTACCCCATCTGGATGCATCCAAGTCTGTTTGTGAATCTCTTTGTGTTGAAATCTAGTACTGCATACAACCATGTTATTGCTACCAGCCATGTCTATCACTTTCGCTCCATTGTCATTACTTTCGTTATGTAGACTATGCTTTCCAATTATATGCTGATAATGTGCCTCCTTTCCTATTTTTGCATTCATATCTCCTATTACTAATCTTACATCGTGCCGTGGGATTTCATTTAATACTTCTTGTATCTGAGAATAAAACGCTTCCTTCTCTATATCCTCCTTCTCCTCTGTAGGGGCATGCACATAATAAATTGATATATTAGCAAATTTTGATTTTATTCTTAGAACCGCTTTCCTTTCATTAATCGGCTTGAACTGTAAAATTGTCTCTTTGTATTTCTTATTTATCAGAAATCCTACTCCAAACTCTCCATTTTTTGCTGCACTGTTCGCTATCACATAGTTTTCTGATTCAATTATCTCTTTTTGCTTCCACATCTCTTGAATAGCCAGTATGTCTAGGTTATATCGTTTGATTTCCTGATTCAGATTTTCTAACGCACCTGCTCGATACAACCTTTTTACATTCCATGTTGCTAATAGTAGGTATTTATTTTGTATCCGTCGTCTTTTAAGCTTGCTTTCTTGCTTCGTTTTTTCATTTTCATTACTATTTTCATTGCAATCCGTCTCCTTTTTTCCATCTCGTATATAGCAAACATAAAATTAGTCCTAAAATACTCCTTTGTGACACTTTAATGACATTTAGTAAACCGATTTGTCGGAAAAAATTGATTTTTTTGGCTTGGGAAATTGCATCTGACTGTAATTAAATCAAGACTTTATAATAGTTGGAAGTACAACCATCTGTGGACCCCGCAAAATCTCAGGCTATTTGAACCCCGATGTTTTGCTCGTCAACTTTAAGGGACTCTTAACAACAATCTTTGATTGCTGAACGAGCCATATATTGCGATGGTATTTAGCCCTCAAATCGGCTCTGATTGCAGTACAAGCAAATGACAAATTAAATCATTAAAGCACAGAGTTGTAATAATGCAAGCATCTGAGAAAATTCACATAAATTGCCAAATCATAATAACACTGGTATAATTCGCCAATGACATTGATTGTAATTGAATGGGCACAGAAATATGGAAGCTCAAATTCCGTGTACTGGGTTTAGCAATGAAATTTTAATCATAATATAATAGATTTGCACAAACTAAAAGCCGAATCTAAATTAATTAAGAACTGGCACAAAAAGTTCAAGTTAGACACAGCTTAAAAATGGAAGCGTAGAAAGTAAAGTCATTAGAGAATGGGTAGCAAATGAACATTTTTAATAAAGGTGAGAACAAGAATGACTAGAAGAATAAGGCAAAGAACATAGAAAAGCCAGGCAAGTCATTTATTACATGAAAATACAAGACTTGGGGATTTGAAGAGATTGCAATAGCAAGAAATTAGATGGAATTCAAATAAGCAAGAAATTAGACAATGTTGGTGGATTAAAAACCTAGTCAGTGCAGTGATAAACGATGGGCATTTAAGTGTGGTAAAAATCAAGTGAGTGGCGCATTAAAAAACATTGAGAAATAAACAATTCCAAAAGACAATAATTTTAGTACATAAGATTTTGTAATTAACTGATAAAATTTGTTAAAATTAGATTATAAGTTATGTTTTTGTACCTGGTTGATTTCCTACAATTCAAATCTGTAGACAGTGTTTTGTCAATTACGACAGGAGAGAGCTTTTGTTCTGAATAAATTGGTGAAAGTGCTTGGTTTTTACTCTATCTTAATTTCAAGATTTTTCATAGAAAGCATAAATTTACATAAAAATAAATAGCACCATCGTAATCAGCGAATTCGAGTGTATCAGCACGAATAAAGGCAGGTTTTTCTACGACCAAAAGTGAAATTTCCTCCGACTGCCTTCGACGATCCCAACGGTGGCTGTTCCGAACATCACGACAACCATCATATGAGAGCATACCTTATTTACGACCTGGAGAACACGAAAATCGTAACAGTTCCCGTGGATGGCGAGGTGTTTTCCCAGGATTTGCAATTAAAATCGTCAAGTGGAGCCCCAAGAAACAAAATGCAAATACGGCGTCCTTTTAAGAATGCACCAATAGCACACGATCTGGAAAACAAAAGAATACATAGACGCCACTTGAAGGCAATTATTCAAAATCTTACCATCAAAATTTGTTCATTTAATTGTTGATAAATCAATTTCACACGCGAGCTGAAAATAACTCGAACTTGGTTTGATAGAATTGACATTTCAGTTTTCAACGGCACATTGCGCTTACATTTCAGGTCAATCTGCCTACTTTTCAGAGGCGTACCGTAAAAATTTTAACTTGCAAAGTGAGGAACCCAACACCTGAGATTTTGAGTTTTTAATTTTATGTCTCTGAATGTAAATGAGCTAGCAAAACTAGTAAATCAGATGAATGGATTAGAAAAAGGGCAAACTACCATAAGAGTAATTCTCAATTTTGGCGTACCCAACGAAATAAATTAATCAGTTAGTTTGATTTTAGCAAGTGGTAGAACTAAATTAAATATTGTGTGGTGACTCTTTTTATTTATTACATTAATTACAAACATACAAATATTATACGAATAGGGTCATTGCAATATATTAAGCGCCCAACGTCTGTTAAGCACCTGGTAGTTCGAATCCATTCTAGCCCATTGCGATTACTACTGTGTTTCGACGTAAATGTTCGACGAGCGATAATCAGGGATACTTTTTATTCCACCGTTTGGGTACCTATTTGCTACGAATAGTAGACGGGATTTCGCTGATATATATTTGAGCCCTATCCGCTGAGTGCGCGAGGAGCTTGCTAAGTGTACTATAAACTGCGACAACAGAAAGTGCGAATCACTGACTTTGTAATATTTTTAATGGTTAATAATGCTTTTTCAATTAGGCCCTTTTAGTACCTCGACAAATCAATTCCGAGTGCTATGCTTTATTCAAATCCTTTTGTGCCAGCAAATTGCGGTATTCTCTGAAATAATTGAATATTTTATAATTATTATATACTCATTATTATATGTAAACTATTTATCTGTGGTTATATTTAATTGCATTAAAATATACCCGAGGCTGGAATGCTAATGTCTTTCAAATTTATAAACTACTATCTTCGTCAATTAGTTATTCGCGTTTAGTTATTTACTTTCATTATGGCGTTTATATTTAAACTTATACATAGTTTCTTCTTTTATTCGAAGCTATGGATGTCTTTTCTGTATTCTCATAAAATTAAAATTATGGAGAGGACTCGCGACGGTAAGTTGCTATTATTTAGGTTATTAGTGAAATTTTGGCAGCTATTTTAAAACCAGTAGCATGTAACATTACAAGAAACTTCTAACTAAAAAAAGTGTAGAACATATGCAGCCAGAGTATAGTATAAGTACTCATGAGGCAGTGGAAGAAGATCTAAGAGCGATGTTTTGTCAACTTTAAAGAAAATAAAAAACAATAAATCTTTCGAACCTGGAAATACAGCTGTTGAAGTTATAAGGAAAAGACCATCTTGTTTGTTTAAAAATGTCGCAAGCGTGTTCAACAAATGTTTAACAGGAAACGAGATCCTAAAATAGAGAAAACTTTCGGAAATATAATTTATATTTAAGAAACGAGATCCAGTGACTATGCGGAAATTATAGGGGTATTAGAGTCGCCTGTTTGAGTGAAAAGCTTCTTAGAAAAAAAAATAAGAATATAATAGAACACGAGGTAGATGAAATCGAGAAACAAAATATATTCCGGGCAAAAAGGAAAATAGTTGAACAGATTCGCCTGGAGGCTGTGGAAATCAGGCGTCCGTTACGTTATTTTGCTGGTTCCATCCCTTATGTTAAGCGCAGAACTGAGACAGCAGTTTCCGCTTTAAGACAGCTTAGTCATGCCACTTAACGGGATGATAATTCGTCACTGTGTGAGATGCAGCCTCACATCCCTTAATTATTTATAGGCTTGGACCCACAGCGACGCAGTAAGTGAATCTAACAAGTAAATGCAGACTGGTTTATTACAAAAATAATTGTTCTATATATACAAACAAATTTGCTTAGATCATAGTAATATACAAAGTTCATTTCTAATAACAGGTGCAATGTATTATATTCAGTAGGTTAATTTACTAGTATTGCAAAACAATACTCAGCGGTTTTGCTTCCGTGATATGATATGGACTCCATGAACTCGAGCGTCTTTTATGCTGAGCTGCGATTGTAGGCATTTAAACCTTGTCACGGCCTTGCGTAATTGTGTACGCGAAGCCGTGTAAAAATGCTGAGCGGCGACTGCGAGGTGTTTAAACTTGACTGTGAGTAGGTCGCCGCGCTTGCATAATGCAATATTGCGTTTTTGGTGGCTTTTAACTTTTAGAATGTTTCGTAAAATTTAAATGAATAATTATAAATTTATATCTGGTTAATCTGTTAAAGACAAGATTAAACATATTGCCAATTTTAAGCCACAAAAAAGCAAACCGATAAATTATATTGTTTCTTCGAGATTGAGCGTTTTGAGAGGATATTCTTCTGCCTGGGGTTGTGCGGGTGGTGGCTTCCTTCGTGTTATTCGTTGCCGAATGTAGTAGATAGCTCCTAGTAGGGCAGCGGTTCCCAAAAGGCTGCCTGTGACCCCAATAGACAGGTGAGAATGATGTCGGATGGCTTTCCAGGTGAAGTTTTTTAGATGCTCCTGGAAATCTAACTGCGATGCTTGTAGGTCTTCGAAGTGGTCTGACTGAGTTAGTACAGGTTCCTCTGCGATTTCTGAAAATGAGTTTGTTGTGATTGGGTTGGTAATATTGATACTGATAGCCTTGGAGTATCCAGCCAGGATCTTGTATTTTCTGTTGTGCCTTGGGGTTAATGTGTTCCTCGCAGTTTGGATGATGCAATCCGATGAAATTTGAATGACACCTGTAGTGTTGACGGTGACTTCTTCCCTGTTTCCACTACAAGTGATTGCTATGCGGGTTGGCTTACTGACTACAAATAGCCAGGTGTTTTCCATGTACAATTGTTTCCAAATAATGGACTGGATGCGATGTCTTCGTAGGAGACATTGACTGGTTTCTACTCGGTGATATATATCGTCAATGATGCAGTTTGGGTTGTTTTCAATTCCTTTAACTACCGTTGGACTGCAAACATAGGTAGTGGGAGAAATTTGTAGCTCTTCTTTGAATTCTTCATCTGTTTCGTGGAAGTACATTTGTAGGTTGTAATCCACAGCGAAGATTCCTTTCGGCACATCGATCATCCAGTAGGATCCATTGCTGATTTGGAGAGGAATTGGTGTCACTTTAATTAAGGAGTATTCCGTTTTTTCCACTATGATGAAATACCCTTGGACGTTGATGTAGATGTCGTCATGCCCAATGTCAACCTTTAGAATTGGCGTTGGTAATATCTCCAAATTTGGTGAAAGTTTACTGGTTGCATTAGCGAGGATCTGTTTAATTTGAGCAGGTGTTATTAGCTCGTACAGATTACCTTGCTGGAAGTGAACGTTTAAGATGTGAATATGGTAGTTGCACAGTTCGCTAATTACATTTGTGGCGACTTGGTACACACTGATGATGTGAATATTTAGTCGGTTGGAGTCGGTTGCTTTATACCATTTGTCCATGTTGTTAATGGCCCGGATTCCTTGGTTTAATTTTTCTTGGAAATGTTCCAGCTTCTTGTCGATTCGTTCTTCGGTTTCATTAAACCTGGAAAGTGCTGATAGCAAGAATTTGGATTGTTGACTGTCCATTTTTATTAGTTCCTGTTGATTCTTGTCTAGCCTGTCTATATCTTGATAGACTTCATCGTTGACTCCAAAAATTGATGTTAATACTGTGCCAAGGACTCCTCTTTTTTCTCGTCTTGTTATTATTTCTTCCATACCATCTCTAATCCATTCCATATGCTTTTTCTGTTCCAGAAGATGATGCACCAGTGTCTTGCATAATGTGTCTTCGGACAGTTCTTTTGCAGAGTCGCAGAGATTGTCGAATTTGTCTACCATGTCTGTGACTGTTTCGAAGTCTTCTTCGATCTTCCCCCTCTCGAACTGGATTTCGATCCGGAATGTTCCTCTCTCAATCTTCCCGTGTCCAATGTGTTCTACATAGTACCCGCTGTCTGGTTTTTGGATATTAAATTCTGCTTTACTTAATGTATTGGTGGTAAGAAGGGTAAAGATGAGTAACAGCAGTTTCCATTTGGACGCGACAGATTTCCTTGGTGCTGGGGATGATCGTGTCTGGATAATGTTAGTTGAAATTTTATCTTCTGCCTCTGGTTCCTGCGATTCCTCGGTAGTTGCTGGTAATGGAATGATGCTGCCTATGGATCGTTTTAGCTGATGTCCTCCTGATTTCTGGAGCGTCACTACTCGTACTGATCCATCGGCTGCTGGATGAGTTGCAGTGACTCTTGCTAAAGGCCACTTACTAGGATTGATACTATCTTCTTTGATTAACACTAAATCTCCAACTTTAGTGTTCTCCAATGGTTTCTTCCATTTGTTTCGTTGCTGTAGTCCATGAAGGTAGTCCGAGCTCCATGATTTCCAAAAATCTTGCTTGATCTTTTGGATTATCCTCCAACGATTCGATAGATTTGAAGATATTGGAGTGTTGATTGGGTCTGGTGGCGATATGATTTCCCTCCCTATTAGGAAATGGCCTGGCGTCAGAGCAGTTGTGTCCTCAATATCGTTGCCTTGTGGACATAGAGGACGTGAGTTTAGGCAGGCCTCAATTTGGCAGAGAAGAGTTGTTAACTCTTCAAAGGTGAGAGTAGCGTGGCCAATAGTTCTCTTCAGATGATGCTTCATTGATTTTACCCCTGCTTCCCATATCCCTCCGAAGTGAGGGGCTATTGGAGGGATGAAGTGCCATTGGGTACCACCGGTTGCTAAGGTTTCTTGGACAACTGGGCCTTCAATTGTTTGGCGGGTCTCCTTGTCCAACACTTTTCTTGCGCCAACGAAGTTTGTTCCGTTGTCGCTGTATAGGTGTGCACAGCGTCCTCTTCGGGCAGTAAACCTCCTGAAGACTGCTAGGAAGCTGTTGGTTGTCATGTCGCTGACGGCCTCTAGGTGGATTGCCTTGGTTGATAGACAGACAAAAACAGCAATGTACCCTTTGTGCGAAGAATGCCCTCTTCCCTTGGATGTTCGGATCTGTATTGGGCCGGCGTAGTCCACTCCGGAATGGAAGAATGGAGGAGTTGAATTCACTCTGGTTGATGGAAGATTTCCCATCAGTTGCTGTGCTGCTTCTGCTTTGTATCGTAGACATCGGAAACACTTCTGGATGCTGGAGCTGACTGCTTTCTTCGCGTTGATGATCCAATATTTTCTTCGGATATATGAGAGAGTGAGTTGGGTGCCACCGTGCAGCGTGCGTAGATGCGCCTCTTGGATTATTAGTTTGGAAATATGACTGGAGTACGGGAGTATGATTGGGTGTTTTTCATTGAAGGACAAGGTGGAATTTTCTAATCTTCCTCCAACACGGATTATTCCATGCTGATCGATGAAGGGATTGAGGTTGGCAAGCTTGTTACTGGAACTCACATATTTGTTCTGCCGGAGTTGAGATCCTGTTGCCCTCAAAATAGGATCACTTCCTTGGATGACCTTAACGAGTAGGAGGATGGTGTCGTCCATTTCCTTCACTGATAGGCATCCTGATTGGGTGGGAAGTCGCTTACACTTGTTGATGAATCTTCGGCAATGTGACATGACTCGTACCATTCTTGTTAGAGAAGAAAAACCATGAACGACTTCGTTCTCGTCTTGATGAATGGTAGTTTGATGCACAGTGTAACTTCTTGCTTCTTCCTCGGTGGTTGCGGTGTCTGGTTGACACGGCCATGAACTCTTGTTAACTAGCCAGCTCGGTCCGTCCCACCATAGGAGATGATTCTTTAGTTTTTCTGGACTAATGCCTCGGGAGATGACGTCTGCAGGATTCTCTTCGGATTTGACGTGGTTCCAATGTTGAGCCGGAATTAGATTGTTGATTTCGGCTACTCGATTCGCGACGAACGTCTTCCATCGTACCGGGTCTCCTTTTATCCATCCTAATGTAACCATGGAGTCGGTCCAGGCGAAGATAGACACCTTAGGAAGGTCTAATGCTGCAATTACCCTTTGAAGTAGATTGGAAAGGAGTACTGCTGCGCAGAGTTCCAGTCTTGGTAATGTCGTCTTGGCTCGGGCTGGTGCCACCTTGGATTTGGCTATTAATAAGGATACCTTGACTTGGCCGGATGATGTGGTGACTCTGGTATAAATCGCGGCCCCGAAAGCTCTTTCGGAGGCGTCACAGAATCCATGCAGCTCTACTAGAGATTCCCTTTTGATAAACAACCACCTTGGTAAGGTAATTTCTTCCACTGCCTTGAGTTGAGACCTGAGCGTCTCCCATTTGCCTTGGATATTTTCAGACACTGGGTCATCCCATTTGATATTTTCGAGCCATAGTTCTTGGATGAGTAGCTTGGCAGTGATGATGACGGGTGCTAACCATCCCAATGGGTCGAAAATTTTGGCAACTTCGGATAGTATGGTGCGTTTGGTGGATTCCTGTTGCTTAACGTCTACCTTAAAACAGAAAACATCTTCATATGGAGACCAGTGAATGCCCAAGGACTTTTTTACGCCGTCTTCACTTATTTCGAGGTATGTTTGTTCCTTTAACTCTTCTGGGAGTTCTTGAATGATGGCTGACTCATTACTGCACCATTTATGTAGAGTAAAGCCTCCACGCTTTAGTAAGGAAATGAGCTGACCTTGTTGTTGGATCGCTTCTTCCACAGTGTCGGCCCCAGAAAGCACGTCGTCCACGTAGAAATCTTTCTTTACTGCTTCTGAAGCTAATGGAAATGAGACCTTTTCGTCCTCTGCGAGTTGATGCAAGGTTCGAATGGCAAGATAGGGAGCTGATGCGGTTCCATAAGTGACGGTGCACAGCTTATATTCCCTAATTGGCTGTGATTTGTCGAATCTCCATAGGACTCTTTGGTACTCCTGGTCTTGGTTGTTCATTCTGATTTGTCGGTACATTTTTTCAATGTCTGCAGAAAAAACAATCCTGTGTGTTCTCCATCGAAGTAGAATGTCGACCAGTTCTTGCTGAAGTTTAGGTCCAGCGTACATCATCTCATTTAAGGATTTTCCGTGAGAGGCCTTGCTAGAGGCATCGAAAACGACACGAAGCCTGGTTGATGAACTTGCTTCTCGGATGACGCCATGGTGGGGAATGTAATACTTGCCGTTATTCTCATCTTCCTTTGCCACCTTTTCCATATGTCCTAAATCCAAGTATTCTTGCATGAATTTCTTGTATTGGACTGCTAGATCTTGATCTTGTCCTAATTTCTTCTCCAGATGTATGAATCGTGCCAATGCTGAGGGTTTGGACCTTCCCATGTGTACTGGAGTTTGTTTGAATGGAATCCTTACTACGTATCTTCCATCTACGTCTCGCTGGACTGTGTCTGTGAATTTATTTTCACATACTTGATCATCTGGGGAAAGTTTCCTTTGAGGAGAAGCCTCTTCAATGTTCCAGAATTTCTGCAACTGCTCATCCTCTTCAATTTTGGCAACCATGGTGTTGACCTTAAGGCTGGTGGGAGGTCGTCTTCCAATGGTTCCTGATAAGATCCATCCCAATTCGGTATTCTGTCCTAGGATGCCATCTTTGGATTTCTTGATTCCCTCGAGAATTATTTGGGAATATTCTTCAGCGCCTAGCAGTATATCTATGGGGCCAGGTCGGTTGAAGGTTGGATCGGCGATGAAGACATGTTTCCAGGCATCCATTTTTATGTTCGGAATGGGTGATGAAGGCATGGTTTTTGTAAGTTTGGGAAGTACCAGTAAAGTAACAGGTAAGGAAAATTTACTTGGAAATCTTGGCGTAATCAAACCTGTGATTTTCCATTTTGCGACTTTTGTTTCGCTGTTCCCAATTCCGGAGATTTCTGCTCGAACCTTGGTCCTGGGTAACGCTAATAATTCGGCTGCGGCTTCGGTGATGAAGGAACCTTGAGACCCTGGATCTATCAAGACCCTCAAGAGATGAGTCATCCCGGATGCTGCCTTAACTTGAACCGTTGCTGTGGCCAGTAGCACTTGGCTCTTCTTTGCGCCTAGGTTGGCGGCAATGATTGTGGGTTTTGGCTTCTTCTCTGGAGCGTTGGAGGTCTGCATGGCTGCTGCGTGAGAAAACGTCTTCATCTTCGGAGCAGGTATCGGCTTTGATGGCGGCTGTGCCTTGTGAAGCAGAGTATGGTGTGGAAAGCGGCAGATTTTGCAGTTATAATACGAACGACATTGTATATTAGAATCGTGTCGCAAACATCGAAAGCACAATCGGTAGGTTCTTACCACTTCTTGCTTTTCGTGGGTGGAGAGCCTCTGGAATTGACCACAGTTATCGATGTAATGATCCCCATTGCACATCTTGCAGTTGAGATATCCGGCAGCGTAATTTTTCTGTGGCTTGTCCTGAGTTGGTTTTCGAGCTCCATCAATGGATTCCAAGGATTGGAACCGCATTTGTAAGAAGGCCATTAGAGTTTGGTGATCCTGAACTTCATTTGGGCACTGAAGCGACTGCTCATATAATTTGTTAGTTTCAGGATCCCATTTTCGAGTAATAACTCGGTTAATCCACGGACCCCAGCTGTCGGTGGAAATGCCCAAATTTTTGATTGCTTCCACACATTCCTTAGTGGAGTCATGCAATCTTTTCAACCCTTGGGCTGACTCCTTGGAGAGGACCGGCTGATCGAAGATGGTGTCTAGCAATTTGGTTAGAATAAGGCGATTATTTTGATACCTTTGTTGCAGCAAATTCCAAGCGGTGTTGTAGTTGGCTTGAGTCACTGCGAGATGCTGGATTAGTCGGCTGGGCTCTCCCTTGACATGCGTTTTTAAATACTGCATTTTGATGACATCATCCATGTTTTGGTTGTCATCTACTAATTTGGTGAATAGGTCCTTAAAAGTGACCCATTCCTCATAATTTCCCTCGTATATGGGGATTTTAACTTGAGGAAGCGAGATGGCTGATGCTTGCTCGTTCCTTGTTGGTGCTTGTAACAAATTAATTAAATTTCGGTACCTGTCTTTCAACGTAGTAAATTCAGGACTGAAGTGCGTCTGGTTTGAATCCATCTCGTTAGACATGACTTCTTCGTCCATCTCGATCACCCGGTCCCATTCTTCCTTTAATTCCCTCTTTGTGATGGCGGGCCTTCCGAGTGCTTGTTCCAGTTCGGCGTCGTCCAAAGATTGCTTAAAATTCTGCATCCGAATCTGCAGTTTTCGGATACGAACCTTTTGCTCGGGATTTACAACTGTTTCCTCTCGCCTCCTAGTTTCAGAGGGGTCGGGATTTTCAGTTGCCTTTAAACAGCTCTGCAAATAACTTTTTGCTTCGCAGTAGATGGCTTTAATTTGTTCGTAATACCCTGTGGTAAAATAATTATGTGTAGGAATACTTAGCTGCACCATTTTGGCGTGATTTTTGGTCACGGCGTTCCAAGTTTCGTCCAGCGTCTTGTTTCGGCTGGCGATGTAAGCTTCTGTTTTTCGGCTGGCAGGGTCCTTTTTGCTGTTGGAAAATACCTGCGTGATCTTCTGGCCGAGTTCTTCTTGGGCGACAGCTAGCTGATTGAATTCCTCCATATTGTTTGCCATTTTCGGGGAACCGGGTGGGTTGGTAGATGTTGTTTTCTTCTCGGGATGTACCTCTTCTTAGTTGTAGACAGATCCGGCTCGAAGGACCATGAACAGATTCGCCTGGAGGCTGTGGAAATCAGGCGTCCGTTACGTTATTTTGCTGGTTCCATCCCTTATGTTAAGCGCAGAACTGAGACAGCAGTTTCCGCTTTAAGACAGCTTAGTCATGCCACTTAACGGGATGATAATTCGTCACTGTGTGAGATGCAGCCTCACATCCCTTAATTATTTATAGGCTTGGACCCACAGCGACGCAGTAAGTGAATCTAACAAGTAAATGCAGACTGGTTTATTACAAAAATAATTGTTCTATATATACAAACAAATTTGCCTAGATCATAGTAATATACAAAGTTCATTTCTAATAACAGGTGCAATGTATTATATTCAGTAGGTTAATTTACTAGTATTGCAAAACAATACTCAGCGGTTTTGCTTCCGTGATATGATATGGACTCCATGAACTCGAGCGTCTTTTATGCTGAGCTGCGATTGTAGGCATTTAAACCTTGTCACGGCCTTGCGTAATTGTGTACGCGAAGCCGTGTAAAAATGCTGAGCGGCGACTGCGAGGTGTTTAAACTTGACTGTGAGTAGGTCGCTGCGCTTGCATAATGCAATATTGCGTTTTTGGTGGCTTTTAACTTTTAGAATGTTTCGTACAATTTAAATGAATAATTATAAATTTATATCTGGTTAATCTGTTAAAGACAAGATTAAACATGTCCCATATGTCCCTAACGTCTCAGACGTCCCAGATGTCCCATATGTCCCATATGTTCCTAATGTCCCAGCCGTCCTAGATGTTCCATATGTCCCTAACGTCCCAGACGTCCTAAATGTCCCATATGTCCCTAATGTCCCAGACGTCCCAGCTGTTCCGTATGTTTCTAACTTTCCAGACGTCCCAGACGTTCTAGATGTCCCATATGTCCCTAACGTACCAGACGTTCTAGATGTCCAATACGTCCTTAACGTCCCAGACGTCCTAGATGTCCCATATGTCTTTAACGTTTCAGAGGTCTCAGATGTTCCATATGTCCCTAACGTCCCAGACGTCCCAGATGTCCCATATGTCCCATATGTCCCTAATGTCCCAGGCGTCCTAGATGTTCCATACTTCCTTAACGTCCCAGACGTCCTAAATGTCCCATATGTCCTTAACGTCCCTGACGTCTCAGCTGTCCCGTATGTCCCTAACGTCCCAGACGTCCCAGACGTCCTAGATGTCCTATATGTCCCTAACGCCCCAGACGTCCTAGATGTCCTATATGTCCCTAACGTCCCAGACGTCCCAGACGTCCTAGACGTCCCAGATGTCCTATACGTTCTATATGTCCCTAACGTCCCAGGCGTCCCAGATGTCCCATATGTCCCATATGGCCCTAATGTCCCAGGCGTCCTAAATGTCCTATATGTCTTTAACGTCCCAGACGTCCCAGACGTCCTAGATGTCCCATATGTCCTTAACGTCCCAGACGTCCCAGATGTCCCATATGTCCCTAACGTCTCAGACGTCTCAGATGTCGCATATGTCCCATACGTCCCTAATGTCTTAGGCGTCCTAGATGTTCCATACGTCCCTAACGTCCCAGACGTCCTAAATGTCCCATATGTCCCTAATGTCCCAGACGTATTAAATGTCCCATATGTCCTTAACGTCCCAGACGTCTCAGATGTCCCATATGTCCCTAACGTCCCAGATATCCCAGATGTCCCATATGTCCCATATGTCCCTAACGTCCCAGGCGTCCTGGGTGTTCCATATGTCCCTACCGTCCCAGAAGTCCTAAATGTCCCATATGTCCTTAACGTCCCAGACGTCCCAGCTGTCCCTTATGTCCCTAACGTCCCAGACGTTTCAGACGTCCCAGATGTCCCATATGTCCCTAACGTCTCAGACGTCGCAGATGTCCCATATGTCCCATATGTCTTTAATGTCCCAGGCGTCCTAAATGTCCCATATGTCCTTAACGTCCCAGACGTCCCAGACGTCCTAGATGTCCCATATGTCCTTAACGTCCCAGACGTCCCAGATGTCCCATATGTCGCTAACGTCCCAGACGTCCCAGATGTCCGATATGTCCCATATGTCCCTAATATCTTAGGCGTCCTAGATGTTCCATATGTCCCTACCGTCCCAGATGTCCTAAATGTCCCATATGTCCTTAATGTCCCAGACGTCCCAGCTGTCCCGTATGTCACTAACGTCCCAGACGGCCCAGACGTCCTAGATGTCTCATATGTCCCTAACGTCTCAGACGTCCTAGATGTTCTATATGTCCTTAACGTCCCAGACGCCCCAGATGTCCCATATGTCCCATATGGCCCTAATGTTCCAGGCGTCCTAGATGTTCTATATGTCCCTAACGTCGCAGACGTCCTAAATGTCCCATATGTCCCTAATGTGTCAGCCGTTCTAAATGTCCCATATGTCCTTAACGTCCCAGACGTCCCAGACGTCCTAGATGTCCCATATGTGATTAACGTCCCAGACGTCCCAGATGTCCCATATGTCCTTAACGTCCCAGACGTCCCAGATGTCCCATATGTTCCTAACGTCTCAGACGTCCCAGATGTCCCATATGTCCCATATGTCCCTAATGTCCCAGGCGTCCTAGATGTTCCATATGTCCCTACCGTCCCAGATGTCCTAAATGCCCCATATGTCCTTAACGTCCCAGACGTCCTAGATGTCCCATATGTGATTAATGTCCCAGACGTCCCAGATGTCCCATATGTCCCTAACGTCCCAGACGTCCCAGATGTCCCATATGTCCCATATGTCCCTAATGTCCCAGGCGTCCTAGATGTTCCATATGTCCCTACCGTCCCAGATGTCCTAAATGCCCCATATGTTCTTAACGTCCCAGACGTCCCAGCTGTCCCGTATGTCCCTAACGTCCCAGACGTCCCAGATGTCCCATATGTCCCTAACGTCTCAGATGTCCCAGATGTCCCATATGTCTCTAATGTCCCAGGCGTCCTAAATGTCCCATATGTCCTTAACGTTCCAGACGTTCCAGTCGTCCTAGATGTCCCATAAGTCCTTAACATCCCAGACGTCCCAGATGTCCCATATGTCCCTAACGTCCCAGACGTCCCAGATGTCCCATATGTCCCATATGTCCCTAACGTCCCAGGCGTCCTAGACGTTCCATATGTCCCTACCGTCCCAGATGTCCTAAATGCCCCATATGTCCTTAACGTCCCAGACGTCTCAGCTGTCCCGTATGTCCCTAACGTCCCAGACGTCCCAGACGTCCTAGATGTCTCATATGTCCCTAACGTCTCAGACGTCCTAGATGTTCTATATGTCCTTAACGTCCCAGACGTCCCAGATGTCCCATATGTCCTATATGTCCCATATGTCCCTAATGTCCCAGGCGTCCTAAATATCTCATATGTCCTTAACGTCCCAGACGTTCCAGACGTCCTAGATGTCTCATATGTCCTTAACGTCCCAGACGTCCCAGATGTCCCATATGTTTCATAAGTCCCTAATGTCCCAGGCGTCCTAAATGTCCCATATGTCCTTAACGTCCAAACGTCCCAGACGTCCTAGATGTCCCATATGTTCTTAACGTCCCAGACGTCCCAGAAGTCCCATATGTCTCTAACGTCCCAGACGTCCCAGACGTCCCAGATGTCCCATATGTCCCATATGTCCCTAATGTCCCAGTCGTCCCAGATGTCCCAGATGTCCCATATGTCCCTAACGTCCCAGGCGTCCTAAATGTCCCATATGTCCTTAACGTCCCAGAAGTCCCAGACGTCCTAGAAGACCCATATGTCATTAACGTCCCAAACGGCCCAGATGTCGCATATGTCCCTAACGTCCCAGACGTCCCAGATGTCCCATATGACCCATATGTCCCTAATGTCCCAGGCGTCCTAGATGTTCCATATGTCCCTAACGTCCCAGACGTCCTAAATGTCCCATATGTCCCTAATGTCCCAAACGTCCCAGCTGTCCCGTATGTTTCTAACCTTCCAGACGTCCCAGACGCTCTAGATGTCCCATATGTCCCTAACGTCCCAAACGTCCTAGATGTCCTATATGTCCCTAACGTCCTAGACGTCCCAGATGTCTCATATGAACCTAACGTCCCAGACGTCCCAGATGTCCCATATGTCCCTAGCGTCCCAGACGTCCTAGATGCCCCATATGTGCTTAACGTCCCAGACGTCCCAGATGTCCCATATGTCCCTAACGTCCCAGACGTCGCAGATGTCCCATATGTCCCATATGTCCCTAATGTCCCAGGCGTCCTAGATGTCCCATATGTCCTTAACATCTCAGACGTCCTAGATGTTCCATATGTCCTTAACGTCCCAGACGTCCCAGATGTCCCATATGTCCCATATGTCCCTAATGTCCCAGACGTCCTAAATGTCCCATGTGTCTTTAACGTCCCAGACGTCCCAGACGTCCTAGATGTCCCATATGTCCTTAACGTCCCAGACGTCTCAGATGTCCCATATGTCCCTAACGTCCCAGACGTCCCAGATGTCCCATATGTCTCATATGTCCCTAATTTCCCAGGCGTCCTAAATGTTCCATATGTCCCTAACGTCCCAGACGTCCTAAATGTCCCATATGTCCCTAATGTCCCAAACGTCCCAGCTGTCCCGTATGTTTCTAACCTTCCAGACGTCCCAGACGCTCTAGATGTCCCATATGTCCCTAACGTCCCAAACGTCCTAGATGTCCTATATGTCCCTAACGTCCTAGACGTCCCAGATGTCTCATATGAACCTAACGTCCCAGACGTCCCAGATGTCCCATATGTCCCTAGCGTCCCAGACGTCCTAGATGCCCCATATGTGCTTAACGTCCCAGACGTCCCAGATGTCCCATATGTCCCTAACGTCCCAGACGTCGCAGATGTCCCATATGTCCCATATGTCCCTAATGTCCCAGGCGTCCTAGATGTCCCATATGTCCTTAACATCTCAGACGTCCTAGATGTTCCATATGTCCTTAACGTCCCAGACGTCCCAGATGTCCCATATGTCCCATATGTCCCTAATGTCCCAGACGTCCTAAATGTCCCATGTGTCTTTAACGTCCCAGACGTCCCAGACGTCCTAGATGTCCCATATGTCCTTAACGTCCCAGACGTCTCAGATGTCCCATATGTCCCTAACGTCCCAGACGTCCCAGATGTCCCATATGTCTCATATGTCCCTAATTTCCCAGGCGTCCTAAATGTCCCATGTGTCTTTAACGTCCCAGACGTCCCAGACGTCCTAGATGTCCCATATGTCCTCAACGTTCCAGACGTCCCAAACGTCCTAGATGTCCCATATGTCCTTAACGTCCCAGACGTCCCAAATGTCCCATATGTCCCTAACGTCCCAGACGTCCCAGATGTCCCATATGTCCCATATGTCCCTAATGTCTCAGGCGTCCTAGATGTTCCATATGTCCCTAACGTCCCAGATTTCCTTAATGTCGCATGTGTCCCTAATGTCGCGGACGTCCCAGCTGTCCCGTATGTTACTAACGTCCCAGACGTCCCAGACATCCTAGATGTTGCATATGTCCCTAACGTCCCAGACGTCCTAGATGTCCTATATGTCCCTAACGTCCCAGACGTCCCAGATGTCCCATATGTTCCTAACATCCCAGACGTACCAGATGTCAAATATGTGCCTAGCGTCCCAGACGTCCTAGATGTCCCATATGTCTTTAACGTCCTTGACGTCCCAGATGTCCCATAATTCCCTAACGCCCCAGACGGCCCAGATGTCCCATATTTCCCATATGTCCCTAATGTCCCAGGCGTCCCAGATGTCCCATATGTCCCATATGTCCCATATGTCCCTAATGTCCTAGGCGTCCTAAATGTCCCATATGTCCTTAACGTCCCAGACGTCCCAAACGTCCTAGATGTCCCATATGTCCTTAACGTCTCAGACGTCCCAGATGTCCCATATGTCCCATATGTCCCTAATGTTCCAGGCGTCCTAAATGTCCCATGTGTCCTTACCGTCCCAGGCGTGCCAGGCGTCCTCGATGTCCCATATGTCCTTAACGTCCCAGACGTCCCAGATTTCCCATATGTTCCTAACGACCCAGACGTCCCAGATGTCATATATGTCCCATATGTCCTTAATGTCCCAGGTGTCCCAGATGTCCCATATGTCCCATATGTCCCTAATGTCCCAGGCGTTTTAAATGTCCCATATATCCTTAATGTCCCAGACGTCCCAGACGTCCTAGATGTCCCATATGTCCTTAACGTCCCAGACGTCCCAGATGTCTTATATGTCCCTAACGTCCCAGACGTCCCAGATGTCCCATATGTCCCATATGTCCCTAATGTCCCAGGCGTCCTAGATGTTCCATATGTCCCTAACGTCCCAGACGTCCTAAATGTCCTATATGTCCCTAACGTCCCAGACGTCCCAGCTGTCCCGTATGTTCCTAACGTCCCAGACGTCCCAGACGTCCTAGATGTCCCATATGTCCCTCACGTCCCAGACGTCCTAGATGTCCTATATGTCCCTAACGTCCCAGACGTTCCAGATGTCCCATATGTCCCATATGTTCCTAATGGTCCAGGCGTCCCAGATGTCCCATATGTCCCATATGTCCCTAATGTCCCAGGCGTCCTAAATGTTCCACATGTTCCTAACGTTCCAAACGTCCTAAATGTCTTATATGTCCCTACCGTCCCAGACGTCCCAGCTGTTACGTGTGTCCCTAACGTCCTAGACGTCCTAGATGTTTCACATGTCCTTAACGTTCCAGACGTCCCAGATGTCCCATATGTCCCTAACGTCCCAGACGACCCAGATGTCCCATATATCCCAAATGTCCCTAATGTCCCAAGCGTACCAGATGTCCCATATGTCCCATACGTCCCTAATGTCCCAGGCGTCCTAAATGTCCCATATGTCCTTTACGTCCCAGACGTCCCAGACGTCCTAGATGTCCCATATGTCTTTAACGTCCCAGACTTCCCAGATGTTCCATATGTCCCATATGTCCCTAATGTCCCAGGCGTCCTAAATGTCCCATATGTCCCTAACGTCCCAGACGTCCTAGATGTCCTATATGTCCCTAACGTCCCAGACGTCCCAGATGTCCCATATGTCCCTAATGTCCCAGGCGTCCTAGATGTTCCATACTTCCTTAACGTCCCAGACGTCCTAAATGTCCCATATGTCCTTAACGTCCCTGACGTCCCAGCTGTCCCGTATGTCCCTAACGTCCCAGACGTCCCAGACGTCCTAGATGTCCTATATGTCCCTAACGCCCCAGACGTCCTAGATGTCCTATATGTCCCTAACGTCCCAGACGTCCCAGACGTCCTAAACGTCCCAGATGTCCTATACGTTCTATATGTCCCTAACGTCCCAGGCGTCCCAGATGTCCCATATGTCCCATATGGCCCTAATGTCCCAGGCGTCCTAAATGTCCTATATGTCTTTAACGTCCCAGACGTCCCAGACGTCCTAGATGTCCCATATGTCCTTAACGTCCCAGACGTCCCAGATGTCCCATATGTCCCTAACTTCTCAGACGTCTCAGATGTCGCATATGTCCCATACGTCCCTAATGTCTTAGGCGTCCTAGATGTTCCATACGTCCCTAACGTCCCAGACGTCCTAAATGTCCCATATGTCCCTAATGTCCCAGACGTATTAAATGTCCCATATGTCCTTAACGTCCCAGACGTCTCAGATGTCCCATATGTAACTAACGTCCCAGATATCCCAGATGTCCCATATGTCCCATATGTCCCTAACGTCCCAGGCGTCCTGGGTGTTCCATATGTCCCTACCGTCCCAGATGTCCTAAATGTCCCATATGTCCTTAACGTCCCAGACGTCCCAGCTGCCCCTTATGTCCCTAACGTCCCAGACGTTTCAGACGTCCCAGATGTCCCATATGTCCCTAACGTCTCAGACGTCGCAGATGTCCCATATGTCCCATATGTCTTTAATGTCCCAGGCGTCCTAAATGTCCTATATGTCCTTAACGTCCCAGACGTCCCAGACGTCCTAGATGTCCCATATGTCCTTAACGTCCCAGACGTCCCAGATGTCCCATATGTCGCTAACGTCCCAGACGTCCCAGATGTCCGATATGTCCCATATGTCCCTAATATCTTAGGCGTCCTAGATGTTCCATATGTCCCTACCGTCCCAGATGTCCTAAATGTCCCATATGTCCTTAATGTCCCAGACGTCCCAGCTGTCCCGTATGTCACTAACGTCCCAGACGGCCCAGACGTCCTAGATGTCTCATATGTCCCTAACGTCTCAGACGTCCTAGATGTTCTATATGTCCTTAACGTCCCAGACGCCCCAGATGTCCCATATGTCCCATATGGCCCTAATGTTCCAGGCGTCCTAGATGTTCTATATGTCCCTAACGTCGCAGACGTCCTAAATGTCCCATATGTCCCTAATGTCCCAGCCGTTCTAAATGTCCCATATGTCCTTAACGTCCCAGACGTCCCAGACGTCCTAGATGTCCCATATGTGATTAACGTCCCAGACGTCCCAGATGTCCCATATGTCCTTAACGTCCCAGACGTCCCAGATGTCCCATATGTTCCTAACGTCTCAGACGTCCCAGATGTCCCATATGTCCCATATGTCCCTAATGTCCCAGGCGTCCTAGATGTTCTATATGTCCCTAACGTCGCAGACGTCCTAAATGTCCCATATGTCCCTAATGTCCCAGCCGTTCTAAATGTCCCATATGTCCTTAACATCCCAGACGTCCCAGACGTCCTAGATGTCCCATATGTGATTAACGTCCCAGACGTCCCAGATGTCCCATATGTCCCTAACGTTCCAGACGTCCCAGATGTCCCATATGTCCCTAATGTCCCAGGCGTCCTAGATGTTCCATATGTCCCTACCGTCCCAGATGACCTAAATGCCCCATATGTCCTTAACGTCCCAGACGTCCCAGCTGTCCCGTATGTCCCTAACGTCCCAGACGTCCCAGATGTCCCATATGTCCCTAACGTCTCAGATGTCCCAGATGTCCCATATGTCTCTAATGTCCCAGGCGTCCTAAATGTCCCATATGTCCTTAACGTTCCAGACGTTCCAGTCGTCCTAGATGTCCCATAAGTCCTTAACATCCCAGACGTCCCAGATGTCCCATATGTCCCTAACGTCCCAGACGTCCCAGATGTCCCATATGTCCCATATGTCCCTAACGTCCCAGGCGTCCTAGACGTTCCATATGTCCCTACCGTCCCAGATGTCCTAAATGCCCCATATGTCCTTAACGTCCCAGACGTCTCAGCTGTCCCGTATGTCCCTAACGTCCCAGACGTCCCAGACGTCCTAGATGTCCCATATGTCCCTAACGTCTCAGACGTCCTAAATGTTCTATATGTCCTTAACGTCCCAGACGTCCCAGATGTCCCATATGTCCTATATGTCCCATATGTCCCTAATGTCCCAGGCGTCCTAAATGTCTCATATGTCCTTAACGTCCCAGACGTTCCAGACGTCCTAGATGTCTCATATGTCCTTAACGTCCCAGACGTCCCAGATGTCCCATATGTTTCATAAGTCCCTAATGTCCCAGGCGTCCTAAATGTCCCATATGTCCTTAACGTCCAAACGTCCCAGACGTCCTAGATGTCCCATATGTTCTTAACGTCCCAGACGTCCCAGAAGTCCCATATGTCTCTAACGTACCAGACGTCCCAGACGTCCCAGATGTCCCATATGTCCCATATGTCCCTAATGTCCCAGTCGTCCCAGATGTCCCAGATGTCCCATATGTCCCTAACGTCCCAGGCGTCCTAAATGTCCCATATGTCCTTAACGTCCCAGAAGTCCCAGACGTCCTAGAAGACCCATATGTCATTAACGTCTCAAACGTCCCAGATGTCGCATATGTCCCTAACGTCCCAGACGTCCCAGATGTCCCATATGACCCATATGTCCCTAATGTCCCAGGCGTCCTAGATGTTCCATATGTCCCTAACGTCCCAGACGTCCTAAATGTCTTATATGTCCCTAATGTCCCAAACGTCCCAGCTGTCCCGTATGTTTCTAACCTTCCAGACGTCCCAGACGCTCTAGATGTCCCATATGTCCCTAACGTCCCAAACGTCCTAGATGTCCTATATGTCCCTAACGTCCTAGACGTCCCAGATGTCTCATATGAACCTAACGTCCCAGACGTCCCAGATGTCCCATATGTCCCTAGCGTCCCAGACGTCCTAGATGCCCCATATGTGCTTAACGTCCCAGACGTCCCAGATGTCCCATATGTCCCTAACGTCCCAGACGTCGCAGATGTCCCATATGTCCCATATGTCCCTAATGTCCCAGGCGTCCTAGATGTCCCATATGTCCTTAACATCTCAGACGTCCTAGATGTTCCATATGTCCTTAACGTCCCAGACGTCCCAGATGTCCCATATGTCCCATATGTCCCTAATGTCCCAGACGTCCTAAATGTCCCATGTGTCTTTAACGTCCCAGACGTCCCAGACGTCCTAGATGTCCCATATGTCCTTAACGTCCCAGACGTCTCAGATGTCCCATATGTCCCTAACGTCCCAGACGTCCCAGATGTCCCATATGTCTCATATGTCCCTAATTTCCCAGGCGTCCTAAATGTCCCATGTGTCTTTAACGTCCCAGACGTCCCAGACGTCCTAGATGTCCCATATGTCCTCAACGTTCCAGACGTCCCAAACGTCCTAGATGTCCCATATGTCCTTAACGTCCCAGACGTCCCAAATGTCCCATATGTCCCTAACGTCCCAGACGTCCCAGATGTCCCATATGTCCCATATGTCCCTAATGTCTCAGGCGTCCTAGATGTTCCATATGTCCCTAACGTCCCAGATTTCCTTAATGTCGCATGTGTCCCTAATGTCGCGGACGTCCCAGCTGTCCCGTATGTTACTAACGTCCCAGACGTCCCAGACATCCTAGATGTTGCATATGTCCCTAACGTCCCAGACGTCCTAGATGTCCTATATGTCCCTAACGTCCCAGACGTCCCAGATGTCCCATATGTTCCTAACATCCCAGACGTACCAGATGTCAAATATGTGCCTAGCGTCCCAGACGTCCTAGATGTCCCATATGTCTTTAACGTCCTTGACGTCCCAGATGTCCCATAATTCCCTAATGTTCCAGGCGTCCTAAATGTCCCATGTGTCCTTACCGTCCCAGGCGTGCCAGGCGTCCTCGATGTCCCATATGTCCTTAACGTCCCAGACGTCCCAGATTTCCCATATGTTCCTAACGACCCAGACGTCCCAGATGTCATATATGTCCCATATGTCCTTAATGTCCCAGGTGTCCCAGATGTCCCATATGTCCCATATGTCCCTAATGTCCCAGGCGTTTTAAATGTCCCATATATCCTTAATGTCCCAGATGTCCCAGACGTCCTAGATGTCCCATATGTCCTTAACGTCCCAGACGTCCCAGATGTCTTATATGTCCCTAACGTCCCAGACGTCCCAGATGTCCCATATGTCCCATATGTCCCTAATGTCCCAGGCGTCCTAGATGTTCCATATGTCCCTAACGTCCCAGACGTCCTAAATGTCCTATATGTCCCTAACGTCCCAGACGTCCCAGCTGTCCCGTATGTTCCTAACGTCCCAGACGTCCCAGACGTCCTAGATGTCCCATATGTCCCTCACGTCCCAGACGTCCTAGATGTCCTATATGTCCCTAACGTCCCAGACGTCCCAGACGTTCCAGATGTCCCATATGTCCCATATGTTCCTAATGGTCCAGGCGTCCCAGATGTCCCATATGTCCCATATGTCCCTAATGTCCCAGGCGTCCTAAATGTTCCACATGTTCCTAACGTTCCAAACGTCCTAAATGTCTTATATGTCCCTACCGTCCCAGACGTCCCAGCTGTTACGTGTGTCCCTAACGTCCTAGACGTCCTAGATGTTTCACATGTCCTTAACGTTCCAGACGTCCCAGATGTCCCATATGTCCCTAACGTCCCAGACGACCCAGATGTCCCATATATCCCAAATGTCCCTAATGTCCCAAGCGTACCAGATGTCCCATATGTCCCATACGTCCCTAATGTCCCAGGCGTCCTAAATGTCCCATATGTCCTTTACGTCCCAGACGTCCTTGATGTCCCATATGTCTTTAACGTCCCAGACGTCCCAGATGTTCCATATGTCCCATATGTCCCTAATGTCCCAGGCGTCCTAAATGTCCCATATGTCCCTAACGTCCCAGACGTCCTAGATGTCCTATATGTCCCTAACGTCCCAGACGTCCCAGATGTCCCATATGTCCCTAACAGCCCAGACGTCCCAGATGTCAAATATGTGTCTAGCGTCCCAGACGTCCTAGATGTCCCATATGTCCTTAACGTCCTAAACGTCCCAGATGTCCCATATGTCCCTAACGCCCCAGACGGCCCAGATGTCCCATATTTCCCATATGTCCCTATGTCCCAGGCATCCCAGATGTCCCATATGTCCCATATGTCTCATATGTCCCTAATGTCCTAGGCGTCCTAAATGTCTCATATGTCCTTAACGTCCCAGACGTCCCAAACGTCCTAGATGTCCCATATGTCCTTAACGTCCCAGACGTCCCAGATGTCCCATATGTCCCATATGTCCCTAATGTTCCAGGCGTCTTAAATGTCCCATGTGCCCTTACCGTCCCAGACGTCCCAGGCGTCCTCGATGTCCCATATGTCCTTAACGTCCCAGACGTCCCAAATGTCCCATATGTTCCTAACGACCCAGACGTCCCAGATGTCATATATGTCCCATATGTCCTTAATGTCCCAGGTGTCCCAAATGTCCCCTATGTCCCATATGTCCCTAATGTCCCAGGCGTTCTAAATGTCCCATATGTCCTTAATGTCCCAGACGTCCCAGACGTCCTAGATGTTCCATATGTCCTTAACGTCCCAGATGTCTCATAAGTCCCTAACGTCCCAGACGTCCCAGATGTCCAATATGTCCCATATGTCCCTAATGTCCCAGGCGTCCTAGATGTTCCATATGTCCCTAACGTTAAAGACGTCCCAGCTGTCCCGTATGTCCCTAACGTCCCAGACGTCCCAGACGTCCTAGATGTCCCATATGTCCCTCACGTCCCAGACGTCCTAGATGTCCTATATGTCCCTAACGTTTCAGACGTCCCAGACGTCCCAGATGTCCCATATGTCCCATATGTTCCTAATGTCCCAGGCGTCCCAGATGTCCCATATGTCCCATATGTAACTAATGTCCCAGGCGTCCTAAATGTTCCATATGTCCTTAACGTACCAGACGTCCCAGACGTCTTAGATGTCCCATATGATCAACGTCCCAGACGTCTCAGATGTCCCATATGTCCCTAGCGTCCCAGACGTCCTAGATGTCCCGTATGTCTCATATGTCCCTAATGTCCCAGGCGTCCTAGATGTTCCATATGTTCCTAACGTTCCAAACGTCAAAAATGTCTTATATGTCCCTACCGTCTCAGACGTCCCAGCTGTCCCGTGTGTCCCTAACGTCCTAGACGTCCTAGATGTTTCATATGTCCTTAAAGTTTCAGACGTCCCAGATGTCCCATTTGTCCCTAACGTCCCAGACGACCCAGATGTCCCATATATCCCAAATGTCCCTAATGTCCCAGGCGTACCAGATGTCCCATATGTCCCATATGTCCCTAATGTCCCAGGCGTCCTAAATGTCCCATATGTCCTTAACGTCCCAGACGTCCCAGATGTTCCATATGTCCCATATGTCCCTAATGTCCCAGGCGTCCTAAATGTTTCATATGTCCTTAACGTTCCAGATGTCCCAAACGTCCTAGATGTCCCATATGTCCTTAACGTCCCAGACGTCCCAAATGTCCCATATGTCCCTAACGTCCCAGACGTCCCAGATGTCCCATATGTTCCATATGTCCCTAATGTCTCAGGCGTCCTAGATGTTCCATATGTCCCTAACGTCCCAGATTTCCTTAATGTCCCATGTGTCCCTAATGTCGCGGACGTCCCAGCTGTCCCGTATGTTACTAACGTCCCAGACGTCCCAGACGTCCTAGATGTCCCATATGTCCCTAACGTCCCAGACGTCCTAGATGTCCTATATGTCCCTAACGTCCCAGACGTCCCAGATGTCCCATATGTTCCTAATATCCCAGACGTCCCAAATGTCAAATATGTGTCTAGCGTCCCAGACGTCCTAGATGTCCCATATGTTCTTAACGTCCTTGACGTCCCAGATGTCCCATATGTCCCTAACGCCCCAGACGGCCCAGATGTACCATATTTCCCATATGTCCCATATGTCCCTAATGTCCTAGGCGTCCTAAATGTCCCATTTGTCCTTAACGTCCCAGACGTCCCAAACGTCCTAGATGTCACATATGTCCTTAACGTCCCAGACGTCCCAGATGTCCCATATGTCCCATATGTCCCTAATGTTCCAGGCGTCCTAAATGTCCCATGTGTCCTTACCGTCCCAGGCGTGCCAGGTGTCCTCGATGTCCCATATGTCCTTAACGTCCCAGACGTCCCAGATTTCCCATATGTTCCTAACGACCCAGACGTCCCAGATGTCATATATGTCCCATATGTCCTTAATGTCCCAGGTGTCCCAGATGTCCCATATGTCCCATATGTCCCTAATGTCCCAGGCGTTCTAAATGTCCCATATATCCTTAATGTCCCAGACGTCCCAGACGTCCTAGATGTCCCATATGTCCTTAACGTCCCAGACGTCCCAGATGTCTCATATGTCCCTAACGTCCCAGTCGTCCCAGATGTCCCATATGTCCCATATGTCCCTAATGTCCCAGGCGTCCTAGATGTTCCATATGTCCCTAACGTCCCAGACGTCCTAAATGCCCTATATGTCCCTAACGTCCCAGTCGTCCCAGCTGTCCCGTATGTTCCTAACGTCCCAGACGTCTAAGACGTCCTAGATGTCCCATATGTCCCTCACGTCCCAGACGTCCTAGATGTCCTATATGTCCCTAACGTCCCAGACGTCCCAGACGTTCCAGATGTCCCATATGTCCCATACGTTCCTAATGTCCCAGGCGTCCCAGATGTCCCATATGTCCCATATGTCCCTAATGTCCCAGGCGTCCTAAATGTTCCACATGTTCCTAACGTTCCAAACGTCCTAAATGTCTTATATGTCCTTACCGTCCCAGACGTCCCAGCTGTTACGTGTGTCCCTAACGTCCTAGACGTCCTAGATGTTTCATATGTCCTTAACGTTCCAGACGTCCCAGATGTCCCATATGTCCCTAACGTCGCAGACGACCCAGATGTCCCATATATCCCAAATGTCTCTAATGTCCCAGGCGTACCAGATGTCCCATATGTCCCATACGTCCCTAATGTCCCAGGCGTCCTAAATGTCCCATATGTCCTTTACGTCCCAGACGTCCCAGACGTCCTAGATGTCCCATATGTCCTTAACGTCCCAGACGTCCCAGATGTTCCATATGTCCCATATGTCCCTAATGTCCCAGGCGTCCTAAATGTCCCATATGTTCCTACCGTCCCAGACGTCCTAGATGTCCTATATGTCCCTAACGTCCCAGACGTCCCAGATGTCCCATATGTCCCTAACAGCCCAGACGTCCCAGATGTCAAATATGTGTCTAGCGTCCCAGACGTCCTAGATGTCCCATATGTCCTTAACGTCCTAGACGTCCCAGATGTCCCATATGTCCCTAACGCCCCAGACGGCCCAGATGTCCCATATTTCCCATATGTCCCTATTACCCAGGCGTCCCAGATGTCCCATATGTCCCATATGTCCCATATGTCCCTAATGTCCTAGGCGTCCTAAATGTCCCATATGTCCTTAACGTCCCAGACGTCCCAAACGTCCTAGATGTCCCATATGTCCTTAACGTCCCAGACGTCCCAGATGTCCCATATGTCCCATATGTCCCTAATGTTCCAGGCGTCCTAAATGTCCCATGTGTCCTTACCGTCCCAGACGTCCCAGGCGTCCTCGATGTCCCATATGTCCTTAACGTCCCAGACGTCCCAGATGTTCCATATGTTCCTAACGACCCAGACGTCCCAGATGTCATATATGTCCCATATGTCCTTAATGTCCCAGGTGTCCCAAATGTCCCCTATGTCCCATATGTCCCTAATGTCCCAGGCGTTGTAAATGTCCCATATGTCCTTAATGTCCCAGACGTCCCAGACGTCCTAGATGTCCCATATGTCCTTAACGTCCCAGATGTCTCATATGTCCCTAACGTCCCAGACGTCCCAGATGTCCCATATGTCCCATATGTCCCTAATGTCCCAGGCGTTCTAGATGTTCCATATGTCCCTAACGTCCCAGACGTCCTAAATGTTCCATATGTCTCTAACGTCCCAGACGTCCCAGCTGTCCCGTATGTCCCTAACGTCCCAGACGTCCCAGACGTCCTAGATGTCCCATAAGTCCCTCACGTCCCAGACGTCCTAGATGTCCTATATGTCCCTAACGTTTCAGACGTCCCAGACGTCCCAGATGTCCCATATGTCCCATATGTTCCTAATGTCCCAGGCGTCCCAGATGTCCCATATGTCCCATATGTCTCTAATGTCCCAGGCGTCCTAAATGTTCCATATGTCCTTAACGTACCAGACGTCCCAGACGTCCTAGATGTCCCATATGATCAACGTCCCAGACGTCTCAGATGTCCCATATGTCCCTAGCGTCCCAGACGTCCTAGATATCCCGTATGTCTCATATGTCCCTAATGTCCCAGGCGTCCTAGATGTTCCATATGTTGCTAACGTTCCAAACGTCCAAAATGTCTTATATGTCCCTACCGTCTCAGACGTCCCAGCTGTCCCGTGTGTCCCTAACGTCCTAGACGTCCTAGATGTTTCATATGTCCTTAACGTTCCAGACGTCCCAGATGTCCCATTTGTCCCTAACGTCCCAGACGACCCAGATGTCCCATATATTCCAAATGTCCCTAATGTCCCAGGCGTACCAGATGTCCCATATGTCCCATATGTCCCTAATGTCCCAGGCGTCCTAAATGTCCCATATGTCCTTAACGTCCCAGACGTCCCAGATGTTCCATATGTCCCATATGTCCCTAATGTCCCAGGCGTCCTAAATGTTCCATATGTCCTTAACGTCCCAGACGTCCCAGACGTCGTAGATGTCCCATATGTCCTTAACGTCCCAGACGTCCCAGATGTCCCATATGTCCTTTATGTTTCTAACGTCCCAGACTTCCCAGATGTCCCGTATGCCCCTAACGTTCTAGACGTCCCAGATGTTCCATATGTCCTAACGTCTTAAACGTCCTAGATGTCCCATATGTCCTTAACGTCCCAGACGTCCCAGATGTTCCATATGTCCCAAATGTCCCTAATGTCTTAGGCGTCCCAGATGTCCCATATGTCCCTAATGTCTTAGGCGTCCCAGATGTCCCATATGTCCCTAATGTCTTAGGCGTCCCAGATGTCCCATATGTCCCTAATGTCTTAGGCGTCCCAGATGTCCCATATGTCCCTAATGTCCCAGGCGTCTTAAATGTCCCATATGTCCTTAACGTCCCAGACGTCCCAGACGTCCTAGATGTCCCATACGTCCTTAACGTCCAGACGTCCCAGATGTCCCATATGTCCCTAACGTCCCAGACGTCCCAGATGTTCCATATGTCCCAAATGTCCCTAATGTCTTAGGCGTCCCAGATGTCCCATATGTCCCTAATGTCTTAGGCGTCCCAGATGTCCCATATGTCCCTAATGTCCCAGGCGTCTTAAATGTCCCATATGTCCTTAACGTCCCAGACGTCCCAGACGTCCTAGATGTCCCATACGTCCTTAACGTCCAGACGTCCCAGATGTCCCATATGTCCCTAACGTCCCAGACGTCCCAGATGTCCCATATGTCCCATATGTTTCTAATGTCCCAGACGTCCTAGATGTTCCATATGTCCCATATGTACCTAATGTCCCAGGCGTCCCAGATGTCCCATATGTCCCATATCTCCCATATGTCCCATATGTCTCACATTTCCCTAATGTCCCAGGCGTCCTAAATGTCCCATATGTCCTTAACGTCCCAGACGTCCTAGATGTCTCATATGTCCTTAACGTCACAGACGTCCCAGATGTCCCACATGTCCCATATGTCCCTAATGTCCCAGGCGTCCTAAATGTCCCATATGTCCTTAACGTCCAGACGTCCCAGACGTCCTAGATGTCCCATATGTCTTTAACGTCCCAGACGTCCCAGATGTCCCATATGTCCCTAACGTCCCAGACGTCCCAGATGTTCCATATGTCCCATATGTCCCTAATGTCCCAGGCGTCCCAGATGTCCCAGATGTCCCATATGTCCCTAATGTCCCAGGCGTCCTAAATGTCTCATATGTCCTTACCGTCCCAGACGTCCCAGACGTGATAGATGTCCCATATGTCCTTAACGTCCCAGACGTCCCAGATGTCCCATATGTCCCATATGTATCTAATGTCCCAGGCGTCTTAGATGTTCCATATGTCCCTAACGTCCCAGACGTCCTAAATGCCCCTTACGTTCCTAACGTCCCAGACGTCCCAGCTGTCCCGTATGTCCCTAACGTCCCAGACGTCCCAGACATCCTAGATGTCCCATATGTCCCTAACGTCGCAGATGTCTTAGTTGTCCTATATGTCCCTAACGTCCCAGACGTCCCAGACGTCCCAAATGTCCCATATGTTCCATATGTCCCTAATGTCCCAGGCGTGCCAGATAGCCCATATGTCCCATATGTCCCTAATGTCCCAGGCTTCTTAAATGCCCCATATGTTCTTAACGTCCCAGACGTCCCAGGCGTCCTAGATGTCCCATATGTCCTTAACGTCCCAGACGTCCCAGATGTCCCATATGTCCCTAACGTCCCAGACATCCCAGATGTCCCATATGTACCATATGTCCCTAATGTCTTAGCGTCCTAGATGTTCCATATGTCCCGTACGTCCAATACGTCCTAAATGCCCCATATGTGACTAACGTCCCAGACGTCCCAGCTGTCCCGTATGTCCCTAACGCGTCAGACGTCCCAGACGACCTAGATGTCCCATATGTCCCTAACGTCACAGACGTCCTAGATGTCCTATATGTCCCTAACGTCCCAGACGCCCAGACGTCCCAGATGTCCTATATGTCCCTAATGTCCCAGGCGTCCCAGATGTTGCATATGTCCCTAACGTCCCAGACGTCTTAAATGTCCCATATGTCCCTAACGTCCCAGACGTCTTAAATGTCCCATATGTCCCTAACGTCCCAGACGTCTTAAATGTCCCATATGTCCCTAACGTCCCAGACGTCCCAGCTGTCCCGTATGTTCCTAACGTCCCAGACGACCCAGACGTCCTAGATGTCCAATATGTACCAAACGTCCCAGACGTCGTAGATGTCCTGTATGTCATTAACGTCCCAGACGTCCCAGATGTCCCATATGTCCCTAACGTCCCAGACGTCCTAGGTGTCATATATTTCCTTAACGTCCCAGACGTCCCAGATGTCCTATATCTCCCTAACGTCCCAGACGTCCCAGATGTCCCATATGTCCCATATGTCCCTAATGTCCCAGGCGTCTTAGATGTTCCATATGTCCCTAACGTCCCAGACGTGCTAAATGACCCATATGTCCCTAACGTCCCAGACGTCCCAGACGTCCTAGATGTCCCATATGTCCCTGCCGTCCCAGACGTCCCAGATGTTCCATATGTCCCATAAACCCTAATGTCCCAGTTGTCCTAAATGTCCCATATGTCCTTAACGTCCCAGAGGTCCCAGACGTCCTAGATGTCCCATATGTCCTGAACGTACCAGACGTCGCAGATGTCCCATATGTCCCATATGTCTCTAATGTTGCAGGCGTCCTAAATGTCCCATATGTCTTTAACGTCCCAGACGTTCTAGATGTCCTATATGTCCTAACGTCCCAGGCGTCCCAGATATCCCATATGTCCCATATGTCCCTAATGTCCCAGGCGTCCCAGATGTCCCATATGTCCCTATTGTCCCAGGCGTCCTAAATGTCCCATATGTCCTTAACGTCCCAGACGTCCCAGATGTTCCATATGTCCCATAAACCCTAATGTCCCAGTTGTCCTAAATGTCCCATATGTCCTTAACGTCCCAGACGTCCCAGACGTCCTAGATGTCCCATATGTCCTTAACGTACCAGATATCGCAGATGTCCCATATGTCCCATTTGTCTCTAATGTTGCAGGCGTCCTAAATGTCCCATATGTCCTTAACGTCCCAGACGTCCTAGATGTCCTATATGTCCCTAACGTCCCAGGCGTCCCAGATGTCCCATATGTCCCATATGTCCCTAATGTCCCAGGCGTCCCAGATGTCCCATATGTCCTTAACGTCCCAGACGTCCTAGACGTCCCAGACGTCCTAGATGTCCCATATGTCCTTAACGTCTCAGACGTCCCAGATGTCCCATATGTACCTAACGTCTCAGACGTCCTAGATGTCTCATATGTATCATATGTCCCTAATGTCCCAGGCGTCCCAGACGTCACATATGTCCCATATGTCCCTAATTTCCCAGGCTTCCTAAATGTCCCATACGTCCTTAACGTGCCAGACGTCCTAGATGTCCCATATGTCCCATATGTCCCTAATGTCCCAGACGTCCTAGATGTTCCATATGTCCTTAACGTCCCAAACGTCCCAGATGTTCCATATGTCCCATATGTCCCTAATGTCCCAGGCGTCCTAAATGTCCCATATGTCCCTAACGTCCTAGACGTCCTAGATGTCCTATATGTCCCTAACGTCCCAGACGTCCCATATGTCCCATATGTCCCTAACAGCCCAGACGTCCCAGATGTCAAATATGTGTCTAGCGTCCCAGACGTCCCAGATGTCCCTAACGCCCCAGACGGCTCAGATGTCCCATATTTCCCATATGTCCCTATGTCCCAGGCGTCCCAGATGTCCCATATGTCCCATATGTCCCATATGTCCCTAATGTCCTAGGCGTCCTAAATGTCCCATATGTCCTTAACGTCCCAGACATCCAAAACGTCCTAGATGTCCCATATGTCCTTATCGTCCCAGACGTCCTAGATGTCCCATATGTACCATATGTCCCTAATGTTCCAGGCGTCCTAAATGTCCCATGTGTCCTTACCGTCCCAGACGACCCAGGCGTCCTCGATGTCCCATATGTCCTTAACGTCCCAGACGTCCCAGATGTCCCATATGGTCCTAACGACCCAGACGTCCCAGATGTCATATATGTCCCATATGTCCTTAATGTCCCAGGTGTCCCAAATGTCCCCTATGTCCCATATGTCCCTAATGTCCCAGGCGTTCTAAATGTCCCATATGTCCTTAATGTCCCAGACGTCCCAGACGTCCTAGATGTCCCATATGTCCTTAACGTCCCAGATGTCTCATATGTCCCTAACGTCCCAGACGTCCCAGATGTCCCATATGTCCCATATGTCCCTAATGTCCCAGGCGTCCTAGATGTTCCATATGTCCCTAACGTCCCAGACGTCCTAAATGTCCCATATGTCCCTAACGTCCCAGACGTCCCAGCTGTCCCGTATGTCCCTAACGTCCCAGACGTCCCAGACGTCCTAGATGTCCCATATGTCCCTCACGTCCCAGACGTCCTAGATGTCCTATATGTCCCTAACGTTTCAGACGTCCCAGACGTCCCAGATGTCCCATATGTCCCATATGTTCCTAATGTCCCAGGCGTCCCAGATGTCCCATATGTCCCATATGTCCCTAATGTCCCAAGCGTCCTAAATGTTCCATATGTCCTTAACGTACCAGACGTCCCAGACGTCCTAGATGTCCCATATGATCAACGTCCCAGGCGTCTCAGATGTCCCATATGTCCCTAGCGTCCCAGACGTCCTAGATGTCCCGTATGTCTTATATGTCCCTAATGTCCCAGGCGTCCTAGATGTTCCATATGTTCCTAACGTTCCAAACGTCCAAAATGTCTTATATGTCCCTACCGTCTCAGACGTCCCAGCTGTCCCGTGTGTCCCTAACGCCCTAGACGTCCTAGATGTTTTATATGTCCTTGACGTTCCAGACGTCCCAGATGTCCCATTTGTCCCTAACGTCCCAGACGACCCAGATGTCCCATATATCCCAAATGTCCCTAATGTCCCAGGCGTACCAGATGTCCCATATGTTCCATATGTCCCTAATGTCCCAGGCGTCCTAAATGTCCCATATGTCCTTAACGTCCCAGACGTCCCAGATGTTCCATATGTCCCATATGTCCCTAATGTCCCAGACGTCCTAGATGTCCCATATGTCCTTAACGTCCCAGACATCCCAGATGTCCCACATGTCCTTTATGTTTCTAACGTCCCAGACTTCCCAGATGTCCCGTATGCCCCTAACGTTCCAGACGTCCCATATGTTCCATATGTCCTAACGTCCTAAACGTCCTAGATGTCCCATATGTCCTTAACGTCCCAGACGTCCCAGATGCCCCATATGTCCCTAACGTCCCAGACGTCCCAGATGTTCCATATGTCCCAAATGTCCCTAATGTCTTAGGCGTCCCAGATGTCCCATATGTCCCTAATGTCTTAGGCGTCCCAGATGTCCCATATGTCCCTAATGTCTCAGGCGTCTTAAATGTCCCATATGTCCTTAACGTCCCAGACGTCCCAGACGTCCTAGATGTCCCATACGTCCTTAACGTCCAGACGTCCCAGATGTCCCATATGTCCCTAACGTCCCAGACGTCCCAGATGGCCCATATGTCCCATATGTTCCTAATGTCCCAGACGTCCTAGATGTTCTATATGTCCCACATGTACCTAATGTCCCAGGCGTCCCAGATATCCCATATGTCCCATATGTCCCATATGTCCCATATGTCTCATATTTCCCTAATGTCCCAGGCGTCCTAAATGTCCCATATGTCCTTAACGTCCCAGACGTCCTAGATGTCTCATATGTCCTTAACGTCCCAGACGTCCCAGATGTCCCATATGTCCTTTATGTTTCTAACGTCCCAGACTTCCCAGATGTCCCGTATGCCCCTAACGTTCCAGACGTCCCAGATGTTCCATATGTCCTAACGTCCTAAACGTCCTAGATGTCCCATATGTTCTTAACGTCCCAGACGTCGCAGATGCCCCATATGTCCCTAACGTCCCAGACGTCCCAGATGTTCCATATGTCCCAAATGTCCCTAATGTCTTAGGCGTCCCAGATGTCCCATATGTCCCTAATGTCTTAGGCGTCCCAGATGTCCCATATGTCCCTAATGTCCCAGGCGTCTTAAATGTCCCATATGTCCTTAACGTCCCAGACGTCCCAGACGTCCTAGATGTCCCATACGTCCTTAACGTCCAGACGTCCCAGATGTCCCATATGTCCCTAACGTCCCAGACGTCCCAGATGTCCCATATGTCCCATATGTTCCTAATGTCCCAGACGTCCTAGATGTTCTATATGTCCCATATGTACCTAATGTCCCAGGCGTCCCAGATGTCCCATATGTCCCATATGTCCCATATGTCTCATATTTCCCTAATGTCCCAGGCGTCCTAAATGTCCCATATGTCCTTAACGTCCCAGACGTCCTAGATGTCTCATATGTCCTTAACGTCCCAGACGTCCCAGATGTCCCACATGTCCCATATGTCCCTAATGTCCCAGGCGTCCTAAATTTCCCATATGTCCTTAACGTCCAGACGTCCCAGACGTCATAGATGTCCCATATGTCTTTAACGTCCCAGACGTCCCAGATGTCCCATATGTCCCTAACGTCCCAGACGTCAAAGATGTTCCATATGTCCCATATGTCCCTAATGTCCCAGGCGTCCCAGATGTCCCAGATGTCCCATATGTCCCTAATGTCCCAGGCGTCCTAAATGTCTCATATGTCCTTAACGTCCCAGACGTCCCAGACGTGATAGATGTCCCATATGTCCTTAACGTCCCAGACGTCCCAGATGTCCCATATGTCCTTTATGTTTCTAACGTCCCAGACTTCCCAGATGTCCCGTATGATCCTAACGTTCCAGACGTCCCAGATGTTCCATATGTCCTAACGTCCCAGACGTCCCAGATGCCCCATATGTCCCTAACGTCCCAGACGTCCTAGATGTTCCATATGTCCCAAATGTCCCTAATGTCTTAGGCGTCCCAGATGTCCCATATGTCCCTAATGTCTTAGGCGTCCCAGATGTCCCATATGTCCCTAATGTCCCAGGCGTCTTCAATGTCCCATATGTCCTTAACGTCCCAGACGTCCCAGACGTCCTAGATGTCCCATACGTCCTTAACGTCCAGACGTCCCAGATGTCCCATATGTCCCTAACGTCCCAGACGTCCCAGATGTCCCATATGTCCCATATGTTCCTAATGTCCCAGACGTCCTAGATGTTCCATATGTCCCATATGTACCTAATGTCCCAGGCGTCCCAGATGTCCCATATGTCCCATATGTCCCATATGTCCCATATGTCTCATATTTCCCTAATGTCCCAGGCGTCCTAAATGTCCCATATGTCCTTAACGTCCCAGACGTCATAGATGTCTCATATGTCCTTAACGTCCCAGACGTCCCAGATGTCCCACATGTCCCATATGTCCCTAATGTCCCAGGCGTCCTAAATGTCCCATATGTCCTTAACGTCCAGACGTCCCAGACGTCCTAGATGTCCCATATGTCTTTAACGTCCCAGACGTCCCAGATGTCCCATATGTCCCTAACGTCCCAGACGTCCCAGATGTTCCATATCTCCCATATGTCCCTAATGTCGCAGGCGTCCCAGATGTCCCAAATGTCCCATATGTCCCTAATGTCCCAGGCGTCCTAAATGTCTCATATCTCCTTAACGTCCCAGACGTCCCAGACGTGATAGATGTCCCATATGTCCTTAACGTCCCAGACGTCCCAGATGTCCCATATGTCCCTAACTTCCAGACGTCCCAGATGTCCCATATGTCCCATATGTATCTAATGTCCCAGGCGTCTTAGATGTTCCATATGTCCCTAACGTCCCAGACGTCCTAAATGCCCCTTACGTTCCTAACGTCCCAGACGTCCCAGCTGTCCCGTATGTCCCTAACGTCCCAGACGTCCCAGACGTCCTAGATGTCCCATATGTCCCTAACGTCGCAGATGTCTTAGTTGTCCTATATGTCCCTAACGTCCCAGACGTCCCAGACGTCCCAAATGTCCCATATGTTCCATATGTCCCTAATGTCCCAGGCGTGCCAGATAGCCCATATGTCCCATATGTCCCTAATGTCCCAGGCTTCTTAAATGCCCCATATGTTCTTAACGTCCCAAACGTCCCAGCGTCCTAGATGTCCCATATGTCCTTAACGTCCCAGACGTCCCAGATGTCCCATATGTCCCTAACGTCCCAGACATCTCAGATGTCCCATATGTACCATATGTCCCTAATGTCTTGGCGTCCTAGATGTTCCATATGTCCCGTACGTCCCAGACGTCCTAAATGCCCCATATGTGACTAACGTCCCAGACGTCCCAGCTGTCCCGTATGTCCCTAACGCGTCAGAGTCCAGACGACCTAGATATCCCATATGTCCCTAACGTCACAGACGTCCTAGATGTCCTATATGTCCCTAACGTCCCAGACGCCCAGACGTCCCAGATGTCCTATATGTCCCCTAATGTCCCAGGCGTCCCAGATGTCCTATATGTCCCATATGTCCTTAATGTCTTAGGCGTCCTAAATGTCCCATATGTTTTTAACGTCCCAGACATCCTGGACGTTCTAGATTTCCCATATGTACTTACCGTCCTAGACGTCCCGGATGTCCCATATGTCCCATATGTCCCTAATGTCCCAGGCGTCCTAGATGTTTCATATGTCCCTAACGTCCCAGACGTCTTAAATGTCCCATATGTCCCTAACGTCCCCAGACGTCTTAAATGTCCCATATGTCCCTAACGTCCCAGACGTCCCAGCTGTCCCGTACGTCCCTAACGTCCCAGACGACCCAGACGTCCTAGATGTCCAATATGAACCAAACGTCCAGACGTCGTAGATGTCCTATATGTCATTAACGTCCCAGACGTCCCAGATGTCCCATATGTCCCTAACGTCCCAGACGTCCTAGGTGTCATATATTTCCTTAACGTCCCAGACGTCCCAGATGTCCTATATCTCCCTAACGTCCGAGACGTCCCAGATGTCCCATATGTCCCATATGTCCCTAATGTCCCAGGCGTCTTAGATGTTCCATATGTCCCTAACGTCCCAGACGTGCTAAATGACCCATATGTCCCTAACGTCCCAGACGTCCCAGACGTCCTAGATGTCCCATATGTCCCTAACGTCCCAGACGTCCCAGATGTTCCATATGTCCCATAAACCCTAATGTCCAGTTGTCCTAAATGTCCCATATGTCCTTAACGTCCCAGACGTCCTAGATGTCCCATATGTCCTTAACGTACCAGACGTCGCAGATGTCCCATATGTCCCATATGTCTCTAATGTTGCAGGCGTCCTAAATGTCCCATATATCTTTAACGTCCCAGACGTTCTAGATGTCCTATATGTCCTAACGTCCCGGGCGTCCCAGATATCCCATATGTCCCATATGTCCCTAATGTCCCAGGCGTCCCAGATGTCCCATATGTCCCTATTGTCCCAGGCGTCCTAAATGTCCCATATGTCCTTAACGTCCCAGACGTCCCAGATGTTCCATATGTCCCATATGTCCTTAACGTACCAGATATCGCAGATGTCCCATATGTCCCATTTGTCTCTAATGTGCAGGCGTCCTAAATGTCCCATATGTCCTTAACGTCCCAGACGTCCTAGATGTCCTATATGTCCCTAACGTCCCAGGCGTCCCAGATGTCCCATATGTCCCATATGTCCCTAATGTCCCAGGCGTCCCAGATGTCCCATATGTCCTTAACGTCCCAGACGTCCTAGACGTCCCAGACGTCCTAGATGTCCCATATGTCCTTAACGTCTCAGACGTCCCCAGATGTCCCATATGTACCTAACGTCCCAGACGTCCCAGATGTTTCATATGTCCCATATGTCCCTAATGTCCCAGGCGTCCCAGACGTCACATATGTCCCATATGTCCCTAATTTCCCAGGCTTCCTAAATGTCCCATACGTCCTTAACGTCCCAGACGTCCTAGATGTCCCATATGTCCTTAACGTTTCAGAGGTCCCACATGTTCCATATGTCCCTAACGTGCCAGACGTCCCAGATGTCCCATATGTCCCATATGTCCCTAATGTCCCAGGCGTCCTAGATGTTCCATATTTCCCTAACGTCCCAGACGTCCTAAATGTCCCATATGTCCATAACGTCCCTGACGTCCCAGCTGTCCCGTATGTCCCTAACGTCCCAGACGTCCCACACGTCCTAGATGTCCCATATGTCCCTAACGCCCCAGACGTCCTAGATGTCCTATATGTCCCTAACGTCCCAGACGTCCCAGACGCCCCAGATGTCCTTTACGTTCTATATGTCCCTAATGTCCCAGGCGTCCCAGATGTCTCATTTGTCCCATATGGCTCTAATGTCCCAGGCGTCCTAAATATCCTATATGTCTTTAACGTCCCAGACGTCCCAGACGTCCTAGGTGTCCCATATGTCCTTAACGTCCCAGACGTCCCAGATGTCCCATATGTCCCTAACGTCTCAGACGTCCCAGATGTCCCATATGTCCATATGTCCCTAATGTCCCAGGCGTCCTAGATGTTCCATATGTCCCTAACGTCCCAGACGTCCTAAATGTCCCATATGTCCCTAATGTCCCCAGACGTCCCAGCTGTCCCGTATGTTTCTAACTTTCCAGACGTCCCAGAAGTTCTTGATGTCCCATATGTCCCTAACGTCCCAGACGTTCTAGATGTCCTATATGTCCCTAACGTTCCAGACGTCCCAGATGTCTCATATGTCCCTAACGTCCCAGACGTTTCAGATGTCCCATATGTCCCTAGCGTCCCAGATGTCCTAGATGCCCCATATGTGCTTAACGTCCCAGACGTCCAAGATGTCCCATATGTCCCTAACGTCCCAGACGTCCCAGATGTCCCATATGTCCCATATGTCCCTAATGTCCCAGGCGTCCTAGATGTTCCATATGTCCCTAACGTCCCAGACGTCCTAAATGTCCCATATGTCCCTAATGTCCCAGACGTCCCAGCTGTCCCGTATGTTTTTAACTTTCCAGACGTCCCAGACGTTCTAGATGTCCCATATGTCCCTAACGTCCCAGACGTTCTAGATGTCCAATATGTCCCTAACGTTCCAGACGTCCCAGATGTCTCATATGTCCCTAACGTCCCAGACGTTTCAGATGTCCCATATGTCCCTAGCGTCCCAGACGTCCTAGATGCCCCATATGTGCTTAACGTCCCAGACGTCCCAGATGTCCCATATGTCCCTAACGTCTCAGACGGCCCAGATGTCCCCATATGTCCCATATGTCCCTAATGTCCCAGGCGTCCTAAATGCCCCATATGTCCTTAACGTCTCAGACGTCCTAGATGTCCCATATGTCCTTAACGTCCCAGATGTCCCATAAGTCCCATATATCCCGATTGTCCCAGACGTCCTAAATGTCCATGAGTCTTTAACGTCCCAGACGTCTCAGATGTCCCATATGTCCCTAACATCCAGACGTCCCAGATGTCCCATATGTCCCTAACATCCCAGACGTCCCAAGATGTCCCATATGTCCTAACATCCCAGACGTCCCAGACGTCTTAGATGTCCCATATGTCCTTAACGTCTCAGACATCTCAGATGTCCCACATGTCCCTAACATCCCAGACGTCCCAGATGTCCCTTATGTCTCATATGTCCCATATGTCCCTAATGTCCCCAGGCGTCCCAGATGTCCCATATGTCCCGTATGTCTTTAATGTTCAAGGCGTACTAAATGTCCCATATATCCTTAACGTCCCAGACGTCCCAGACGTCCTAGGTGTCATATATGTCCTTAACGTCCAGACGTCCCAGATGTCCTATAGCTCCCTAACGTCCCAGACGTCCCAGATGTTGCATATGTCCCATATGTCCCTAATGTCCCAGGCGTCTTAGATGTTCCATATGTCCCTAACTTCCCAGACGTTCCAGCTGTCCCGTATGTCCCTAACGTCCCAGACGTCCCAGACGTCCTAGATGTCCCATATGTCCCTAACGTCCCAGACGTTCCAGATGTCCCATATGTCCCATATGTCCCTAATGTCCCAGTCGTCCTAATGCCCCATATGTCCTTAACGTCCCAGACGTCCCAGACGTCCCCAGACGTCCTAGATGTCCCATATGTCCTTAACGTCCCAGACGTCCCAGATGTCCCATATGTCCCATATGTCCCTAATGTCCAGGTGTCCATAATGTCGCATATGTCCTTAACGTCCCAGACGTCCCAGACGTCCCATATATCCCACATGTCCCTAATGTCCCAGGCGTCCTAAATGTCCCATATGTCCTTAACGTCCCAGACGTCCCAGATGTCCCATATGTCCCATATGCTTCTAATGTCCCTGGAGTCCTAGATGTTCCATATGTTCCTAACGTCCCAGACGTCCTAAATGTCCTATATGTCCCTAACGTCCCAGACGTCCCAGCTGTCCCGTATGTCCCGTACGTCCCAGACCTCCCAGACGTCCTAGATGTCCCATATGTCTCTAACGTCCCAGACGTCCTAGATGTCCTACAAGCCCTAACGTCCCAGGCGTCCCAGATGTCCCATATGTCCCATATGTCCCTAATGTCCCAGGCGTCCCAGATGTCCCATATGTCCCTATTGTCCCAGGCGTCCTAAATGTCTCATATGTCCTTAACGTCCCAGACGTCCCAGACGTCCTAGATGTCCCATATGTCCTTAACGTACCAGACGTCGCAGATGTCCCATATGTCCCATATGTCTCTAATGTTGCAGGCGTCCTAAATGTCCCATATGTCCTTAACGTCCCAGACGTCCTAGACGTCCCAGACGTCCTAGATGTCCCATATGTCCTTAACGTCCCAGACGTCCCAGATGTCCTATATGTACCTAACGTCCCAGACGTCCCAGATGTCTCATATGTCCCATATGTCCCTAATGTCCCAGGCGTCCCAGATGTCACATATGTCCCATATGTCCCTAATGTCCCAGGCTTCCTAAATGTCCCATACGTCCTTAACGTCCCAGACGTCCTAGATGTCCCATATGTCTTTAACGTTTCAGAGGTCCCAGATGTTCCATATGTCCCTAACGTCCCACGTGTCCCAGATGTCCCATATGTCCCTAATGTCCCAGGCGTCCTAGATGTTCCATATTTCCCTAACGTCCCAAACGTTCTAAATGTCCCATATGTCTATAACGTCCCTGACGTCCCAGCTGTCCCGTATGTCCCTAACGTCCCAGACGTCCCGGTCGTCCCAGATTACCTGTCCCAAATGTCCCAGATGTCCCTGTTGTCCCAAATGTCCCAAAATTCCCATACGTTTCAGATTTTCCGACCTAAGCGTCCCAGACGTCCCAGACGTCCCAAACATCCCAGACGTCCTAGATGTCCCAAATGTCCCAGACGTTCCAGATGTCCCAGACGTTTCAAACGTCCCAGACGTTTCAAACGTACCAGACGTTTCACACGTCCCAGACGTTTCAAACGTCCCAGAAGTTTCAGATGTCCCAAATGTTCCAGATGTCCCAGACGTTTCAAACGTCTCAGACGTTTCAAATGTTCCAGACGTCAAAGATGTTTCGCCCCAGACATCGCCGAAAACCCAGATTTCCCAGATGTCCCAGACGTCCCAGACGTCTCAGATGTCCCAAATGTTCTAAACGTCCCAGACGTCCCAGACGTCCCAAATGTGCCAGATGTTCCAGATGTCCCAGACGTTTCAAACGTCATAGACGTCCCAGATGTCCCCAACGTCCCAAACGTCTCAGTCGTCCCAGATGTCTCAGATATCCCAGACGCCAGACGTTACAGATGTTCCAGACGTTTCAAACGTCGCAAACGTTCCAGAGGTCCTAGACGTCCCAAACGTCCCAGACGTCCTAAATATTCCAGATGTCTCGTCCCAAAGGTCCCCGATGTTCCAAATGTCCCAGACGTCCCAGACGTCCCGGTCGTTCCAGATTTTCTGTCCCAAATGTCCCAGACGTTCCTGTTGTCCCAAATGCCCAAACGTCGCAAACGTTCCAGATTTTCCGTCTAGACGTTCCAGACGTCCCAGACATCCCAAACGTCCCAGATGTTTTAAATGATCCAAACGTCCCAGACGTGCCAGATTCTCAGACCTCCCAAACGTCCCAGACGCCCCAGACGTCCCAAATGTTCCTAAAGTTCCAAATGTCCCAGACGTTTCAAATGTCCCAGACGTTTCAAACGTCCCAGACGTTTCAGATATCCCAAATGTTCCAGACATCCCAGATGTTCCGCCCCAGACGTCCCAGATGTCCGAATGTCCAAGACGTCCCAGACGTCCCAGATGTCCCAGACGTCCCAAACGTCTCAGACGTTTTAGTGGTCCCAAATGGCCCAGACGTCGCAGATGTTCCAGAGTCCCACATGCCTCATACGTCCCAGACGTCCAGATGTCCCAAATGTCCCGTCCCAAAGGTCCCCGATGTTTCAGATCTCATAGACGTCCCAGACCTCCTAGATATCCCAAATGTCCCAGACGTCCCCAGTCGTCCCACATTTCCCGTTCCAAACATCATAGACGTCCATGTTGTCCCAAATGTCCAGGACGTCTCAGATTTTGTGTCCTAAATGTCCCAGACGTCCCAGACATCCAAAGGTCCCAGACGTTTTAGATGTCTCAGACGTCCCAGACGTCCCAGATGTCCCAGCCTTCCCAGTCGTTCCAGATTTCCAGTCTCAAACGTCCCAGACGTCCCAGACGTCCCAAACGTTTCCGATGTCGCAGACGTCCCAAACGTCTCAGACGTCCCAGACATTCCAGACATCCCAGACGCCCCAAACGTAACCGATGTCCCAGATGTCGCAGACGTCCCAAAACGTCCCACATTTCCCGTCTCAAACATCTAGACGTCCATGTTGTTCCAAATGTCCCAGACGTCTCAGATTTTGTGTCCTAAATGTTCCAGACGTCCCAGACATCCCAAAGGTCCCAGACGTTTTAGATGTCTCAGACGTCCCAGACGTCCCAGATGTCCCAGCCTTCCCAGTCGTCCCAGATTTCCAGTCTCAAACGTCCCAGACGTCCCAGACGTTCCAAACGTTTCCGATGTCGCAGACGTCCCAAACGTCGCAGACGTCCCAGACGTAGCAGATGTCCCAGTCGTCTCATATTTCCCGTCTCAAACGTCCCAGACGTCCCAGACATCCCAGACGCCCCAAACGTAACCGACGTCCCAGATGTCCTCGGACGTCCTAGACGTCCCAGTTGTCCCGCCCCAGACGTCCCAAACGTCCCAGACGTCCCAGATTTCTCAGAAGTTTCAGACGTCCCAGACGTTCCACGTGTCCCCGATGTCCCAGATGTCGCAGACGTCTCAAACGTCCCAGATGTCCCAAATGTCCCATACGTCCTAGTAGTCTCAGATGTCCCGCTCCAGACGTCTCAAAACGTCCCAGACGTCCCAGATGTCTCAGAAGTTCCAGACGTCCCCAGATGTTCCAAATGTCCCTATGACCCAAACGTCCCAGATGTTCTAAATGTCCCAGACCTTTCAGATGTCCCAGATGTCCCAGACGTCCCAAACGTCTCAGACGTCCCAGATGTCCCAAATGCCCCAGACGTTCAGACGCCCAAAACGTAACCGATGTCCCAAATGTCGCAGACGTCCCAAACGTATCAGATGTCCCGCCTCAGACGTCCCCAGATGTCTCAGAAGTCCCAGACGTCCCCGATGTCCCGTCCCGAACGTCCCAAACGTCCCCGATATCCAGATGCAACATACATCCCAGACGTCCCAGATGTGCCAAATGTGCCAGATGTCTCAAATGTCCCAGACGTCCCAGATGTCCCGTCCCAGACGACCCAGATGTCTCAGATGTCCCAGACGTCCCAGACGTCACAGATTTCCCGTCCCAAACGTCTCAGACGTCCCAGACGTTCCAAACGTCCCAGGCGTCCAAACGTCCCGTCCCAAAGGTCCCCGATGTTACAGATGTCCTAGACGTCCCAGACGTTCTAGAGCCCTGTTGTCCCAAATGTCCCAGACGTCCCAAATTTGCGTCCTAAACGTCCCCAGACGTCCCACACGTCCCAGACGTCCCAGATGTCTCAGATGTCTCAGACGTCCCAAAACGTCCAGGACGTCCCAGATGTCTCAGAAGTCCTAGACGTCCCAGACGATCCAAACGTCCCGATGTTCTTTATGTCGCAGATGTCTCAAACGTCCCTGTTGTCCCAAATGTCCCATACGTCCCAGATGTCCCAGACGTCCCAGACGTCCCAAACGTTTCCGATGTCCAGATGTCCCAGACGTCCCAGAAATCTCAGATGTCTCAAAAGTCCTAGACGTCTTAGATGTCCCGCCCCAGACGTCCAAACGTCCCAGACGTCCCAGATGTCTCAGATGTCCCAGATGTCCTAAATGTGCCAGATGTCTCAGATGTCCCAGACGTCCAAGATGTTCCAAACATCCCAGACGTTCCAAACGTCCCAGGACGTCCCAGATGTGTCAGATGTCCCAGACGTCCCAGATGTCCCAAATGTTCCAGAAGTCTCAGATGTCCCAGACGTCCCAGATGTTCCGTCCAAGACGTCCCAAATGTCCCAGACGTCCCGGATGTCTCAGATGTCCCAGACGTCACAGGCGTCCCAGACGTCTCAGATGTCCCAGACGTCCCTGATGTTCCGTCCCAGACGTCCGAAACGTCCACGATGTCCCAGATTTCTCAGAAGTTTCAGACGTCCCAGACGTTCCACGTGTCCCCGATGTCCCAGATGTCGCAGACGTCTCAAACGTCCCAGATGTCCCAAATGTCCCATACGTCCTAGTAGTCTCAGATGTCCCGCTCCAGACGTCTCAAACGTCCCAGACGTCCCAGATGTCTCAGAAGTTCCAGACGTCCCAGATGTTCCAAATGTCCCCTATGACCCAAACGTCCCAGATGTTCTAAATGTCCCAGACCTTTCAGATGTCCCAGATGTCCCAGACGTCCCAAACGTCTCAGACGTCCCAGATGTCCCAAATGCCCCAGACGTTCAGACGCCCAAAACGTAACCGATGTCCCAAATGTCGCAGACGTCCCAAACGTATCAGATGTCCCGCCTCAGACGTCCCAGATGTCTCAGAAGTCCCAGACGTCCCCGATGTCCCGTCCCGAACGTCCCAAACGTCCCCGATATCCCCGATGCAACATACATCCCAGACGTCCCAGATGTGCCAAATGTGCCAGATGTCTCAAATGTCCCAGACGTCCCAGATGTCCCGTCCCAGACGACCCAGATGTCTCAGATGTCCCAGACGTCCCAGACGTCACAGATTTCCCGTCCCAAACGTCTCAGACGTCCCAGACGTTCCAAACGTCCCAGGCGTCCCAAACGTCCCGTCCCAAAGGTCCCCGATGTTACAGATGTCCTAGACGTCCCAGACGTTCTAGAGCCCTGTTGTCCCAAATGTCCCAGACGTCCCAAATTTTGCGTCCTAAACGTCCCAGACGTCCCACACGTCCCAGACGTCCCAGATGTCTCAGATGTCTCAGACGTCCAAAACGTCCAGGACGTCCCAGATGTCTCAGAAGTCCTAGACGTCCCAGACGATCCAAACGTCCCCGATGTTCTTTATGTCGCAGATGTCTCAAACGTCCCTGTTGTCCCAAATGTCCCATACGTCCCAGATGTCCCAGACGTCCCAGACGTCCCAAACGTTTCCGATGTCCCAGATGTCCCAGACGTCCCAGAAATCTCAGATGTCTCAAAAGTCCTAGACGTCTTAGATGTCCCGCCCCAGACGTCCCAAACGTCCCAGACGTCCCAGATGTCTCAGATGTCCCAGATGTCCTAAATGTGCCAGATGTCTCAGATGTCCCAGACGTCCAAGATGTTCCAAACATCCCAGACGTTCCAAACGTCCCAGACGTCCCAGATGTGTCAGATGTCCCAGACGTCCCAGATGTCCCAAATGTTCCAGAAGTCTCAGATGTCCCAGACGTCCCAGATGTTCCGTCCAAGACGTCCCAAATGTCCCAGACGTCCCGGATGTCTCAGATGTCCCAGACGTCACAGATTTCCCGTCCCAAACGTCCCAGACGTCTCAGACGTTCCAAACGTCCCAGGCGTCCCAGACGTCTCAGATGTCCCAGACGTCCCTGATGTTCCGTCCCAGACGTCCGAAACGTCCACGATGTCCCAGATGCCACATACGTCCCAGACGTCCCAGATGTCCCAAAAGTCCACGATGTTTTAGATGTCCTAGACGTCCCAGACGTCCTAGATGTCCCAAATTTCCCAGACGTCCCAGTCGTCCCAGATTTCTCGTACCAAACTTCCTAGACGTCCATGTTGTCCCAAATGTTTCACACGTCTCAGATTTTGCGTCCTAAACGTCCCAGACGTCCCAGACATCCCAAAGGTCCCAGATGTTTTAGATGTCTCAGACGTCCCAGATGTCCCAGCCGTCCCAGTCGTCCTAGATTTCCCGTCTCAAACGTTTATAAGCAGTAAACAAGCTTTATACAGCTGATAGTAAGTCCTGGATGTACTAATAAGGTACTAAAGCAGTTTGGCAGCTTCGTAAAGTGAACACTGTCGGTCTACATTTTCAAGTAGTAAAGAAGAGAGCCTAATTTATTGTTTAGTTTTAGGAAGTGCTATTAGCGCCCGTTCCAGTTTATTTAATCTGTACTAAGTCATCAAGAGTTGCCACTGCTGCTTTAGAACAAACAGTAACACGTTTATAGGCAGTAAACAAGTTTTATACAGCTGATAGTAATTCCTGGATGTACTAATCACTTACTAAAGCAGTTTGTCAGCATCGTAACGTGAACAGTTTCGGTCTACATTTTCAAGTAGTAAAAACGATAGCCTAATTTAATGTTAATTTTAAAGGAAGTTCTATTAGCGCCGGTTCTAGTTCATTTCAGCTGTACTAAGTCATCAAGGGTTGCCACTGCTGCTTTGGAACAAACAGTAACACGTTTACAGGCACTAAACAAGCTTTATACAGCTGATGTTAAGTCCTGGATGTACTAATAACCTACTTAAGCAGTTTGTCAGCATCGTAACGTGAACAGTTTCGGTCTACTTTGTCAAGTAGTAAAGAAGAGAGCTTAATTTATTGTTTAGTTTTAAATGAAGTGTTATGCGCGCCCGTTCTAGTTTATTTCAGCTGTACTAAGTCATCAAGAGTTGCCACTACTGCTTTAGAACAAACAGTAACACGTTTATAAGCAGTAAACAAGCTTTATACAGCTGATAGTAAGTCCTGGATGTACTAATCACTTACTAAAGCAGTTTGTCAGCTTCGTAACGTAAACAGTTTCGGTCTACATTTTCAAGTAGTAAAAACGATAGCCTAATTTAATGTTAATTTTAAAGGAAGTGCTATTAGCGCCGGTTCTAGTTCATTTCAGCTGTAATAAGTCATCAAGAGTTGCCACTGCTGCTTTAGAACAAACAGTAACACGTTTACAGGCACTAAACAAGCTTTATACAGCTGATATTAAGTTCTGGATGTACTAATCACTTGCTAAAGCAGTTTGTCAGCATCGTAACGAAAACAGTTTCGGTCTACATTTTCAAGTAGTAAAAACGATAGCCTAATTTAATGTTAATTTTAAAGGAAGTGCTATTAGCGCCGGTTCTAGTTCATTTCAGCTGTACTAAGTCATCAAGAGTTGCCAGTACTGCTTTAAAACAAACAGTAACACGTTTACTGGCAGTAAACAAGCTATATACAGCTGATGTTAAGTCCTGGATGTATTTATCACTTACTAAAGCTGTTTGTCAGCATCGTAACGTAAACAGTTTCGGTCTACATTTTCAAGTAGTAAAAACGATAGCCTAATTTACTGTTAATTTTAAAGGAAGTGTTATTAGCGCCGGTTCTAGTATATTTCAGTTGTACTAAGTCATCAAGAGATGCCACTGCTGCTTTAGAACAAACAGTAACACGTTTACAGGCAGTAAACAAGCTTGATACAGCTGATATTAAGTCCTGGATGTACTAATCACTTACTAAAGCAGTTTGTCAGCATCGTAACGTAAACAGTTTCGGTCTACATTTTCAAGTAGTAAAAACGATAGCCTAATTTAATGTTAATTTTAAAGGAAGTGCTATTAGCGCCGGTTCTAGTTCATTTCAGCTGTACTAAGTCATCAAGAGTTGCCACTGCTGCTTTAGAACAAACAGTAACACGTTTACAGGCACTAAACAAGCTTTATACAGCTGATATTAAGTTCTGGATGTACTAACCACTTGCTAAAGCAGTTTGTCAGCATCGTAACGGAAACAGTTTCGGTCTACATTTTCAAGTAGTAAAAACGATAGCCTAATTTAATGTTAATTTTAAAGGAAGTGCTATTAGCGCCGGTTCTAGTTCATTTCAGCTGTACTAAGTCATCAAGAGTTGCCACTACTGCTTTAAAACAAACAGTAACACGTTTACTGGCAGTAAACAAGCTATATACAGCTGATGTTAAGTCCTGGATGTATTAATCACTTACTAAAGCAGTTTGTCAGCATCGTAACGTAAACAGTTTCGGTCTACATTTTCAAGTAGTAAAAACGATAGCCTAATTTACTGTTAATTTTAAAGGAAGTGTTATTAGCGCCGGTTCTAGTTTATTTCAGCTGTACTAAGTCATCAAGAGTTGCCACTACTGCTCTAAAACAAACAGTAACACGTTTACAGGCAGTAAACAAGCTTTATACAGCTGATATTAAGTCCTGGATGTACTAATCACTTACTAAAGCGGTTTGTCAGCATCGTAACGTAAACAGTTTCGGTCTACATTTTCAAGTAGTAAAAACGATAGCCTAATTTAAAGTTAATTTTAAAGGAAGTGCTATTAGCGCCGGTTCTAGTTCATTTCAGCTGTACTAAGTCATCAAGAGTTGCCACTACTGCTTTAAAACAAACAGTAACACGTTTACTGGCAGTAAACAAGCTATATACAGCTGATGTTAAGTCCTGGATGTACTAATCACTTACTAAAGCAGTTTGTCAGCATCGTAACGTAAACAGTTTTGGTCTACATTTTCAAGTAGTAAAAACGATAGCCTCATTTACTGTTAATTTTAAAGAAAGTGCTATTAGCGCCGGTTCTAGTTCATTTCAGCTGTACTAAGTCATCAAGAGTTGCCACTACTGCTCTAAAACAAACAGTAACACGTTTACAGGCAGTAAACAAGCTTTATACAGCTGATATTAAGTCCTGGATGTACTAATCACTTACTAAAGCGGTTTGTCAGCATCGTAACGTAAACAGTTTCGGTCTACATTTTCAAGTAGTAAAAACGATAGCCTAATTTAAAGTTAATTTTAAAGGAAGTGCTATTAGCGCCGGTTCTAGTTCATTTCAGCTGTACTAAGTCATCAAGAGTTGCCACTACTGCTTTAAAACAAACAGTAACACGTTTACTGGCAGTAAACAAGCTATATACAGCTGATGTTAAGTCCTGGATGTACTAATCACTTACTAAAGCTGTTTGTCAGCATCGTAACGTAAACAGTTTCGGTCTACATTTTCAAGTAGTAAAAACGATAGCCTAATTTACTGTTAATTTTAAAGAAAGTGCTATTAGCGCCGGTTCTAGTTCATTTCAGCTGTACTAAGTCATCAAGAGTTGCCACTACTGCTTTAAAACAAACAGTAACACGTTCACTGGCAGTAAACAAGCTTTATACAGCTGATATTAAGTCCTGGATGTACTAATCACTTACTAAAGCGGTTTGTCAGCATCGTAACGTAAACAGTTTCGCTCTACATTTTCAAGTAGTAAAAACGATAACCTAATTTAACGTTAATTTTAAAGGAAGTGCTATTAGCGCCGGTTCTAGTTCATTTCAGCTGTACTAAGTCATCAAGAGTTGCCACTACTGCTTTAGAACAAACAGTAACACGTTTACAGGCACTAAACAAGCTTTATACAGGTGATATTAAGTCCTGGATGTACTAATCACTTACTAAAGCAGTTTGTCAGCATCGTAACGTAAACAGTTTTGGTCTACATTTTCAAGTAGTAAAAACGAAAGCCTAATTTAATGTTAATTTTAAAGGAAGTGCTATTAGCGCCGGTTCTAGTTCATTTCAGCTGTACTAAGTCATCAAGAGTTGCCACTACTGCTTTAGAACAAACAGTAACACGTTTACTGGCAGTAAACAAGCTATATACAGCTGATGTTAAGTCCTGGATGTACTAATCACTTACTAAAGCAGTTTGTCAGCATCGTAACGCAAACAGTTTTGGTCTACATTTTCAAGTAGTAAAAACGAAATCCTAATTTTTCGTTAATTTTAAAGGAAGTGCTATTAGCGCCGGTTCTAGTTCATTTCAGCTGTACTAAGTCATCAAGAGTTGCCACTACTGCTTTAGAACAAACAGTAACACGTTTACTGGCAGTAAACAAACTATATACAGCTGATGTTAAGTCCTGGATGTACTAACCACTTACTAAAGCAGTTTGTCAGCATCGTAACGTAAACAGTTTCGGTCTACATTTTCCAGTAGTAAAAACGATAGCCTAATTTACTGTTATTTTTAAAGGAAGTGCTATTAGCGCCGGTTCTAGTTCATTTCAGCTGTACTAAGTCATCAAGAGTTGCCACTGCTGCTTTAGAACAAACAGTAACACGTTTACAGGCACTAAACAAGCTTTATACCGCTGATATTAAGTCCTGCATGTACTAATCATTTACTAAAGCAGTTTGTCAGCGTCGTAACGTAAACAGTTTCGGTCTACATTTTCAAGTAGTAAAAACGATAGCCTAATTTAATGTTAATTTTAAAGGAAGTGCTATTAGCGCCGGTTCTAGTTTATTTCAGCTGTACTAAGTCATCAAGAGTTGCCACTACTGCTTTAGAACAAACAGTAACACGTTTACTGGCAGTAAGCAAGCTATATACAGCTGATGTTAAGTCCTGGATGTACTAATCACTTACTAAAGCAGTTTGTCAGCATCGTAACGTAAACAGTTTCGGTCTACATTTTTAAGTAGTAAAAACGATAGCCTCATTTACTGTTAATTTTAAAGGAAGTCTATTAGCGCCGGTTCTAGTTCATTTCAGCTGTACTAAGTCATCAAGAGTTGCCACTGCTGCTTTAGAACAAACAGTAACACGTTTACAGGCAGTAAACAAGCTTTATACAGCTGATATTAAGTCCTGGATGTACTAATCACTTACTAAAGCAGTTTGTCAGCATCGTAACGTAAACAGTTTCGGTCTACATTTACAAGTAGTAAAAACGATAGCCTAATTTAATGTTAATTTTAAAGGAAGTGCTATTAGCGCCGGTTCTAGTTCATTTCACCTGTACTAAGTCATCAAGAGTTGCCACTGCTGCTTTAGAACAAACAGTAACACTTTTACAGGCACTAAACAAGCTTTATACCGCTGATATTAAGACCTGGATGTACTAATCACTTACTAAAGCAGTTTGTCAGCATCGTAACGTAAACAGTTTCGGTCTACATTTTCAAGTAGTAAAAACGATAGCCTAACTTAATGTTAATTTTAAAGAAAGTGCTATTAGCGTCGGTTCTAGTTTATTTCAACTGTACTAAGTCATCAAGAGTTGCCACTGCTACTTTAGAACAAACAGTAACACGTTTACAAGCACTAAACAAGCTTTATACAGCTGATATTAAGTCCTGGATGTACTAATCACTTACTAAAGCAGTTTGTCAGCATCGTAACGTAAACAGTTTTGGTCTACATTTTCAAGTAGTAAAAACGAAAGCCTAATTTAATGTTAATTTTAAAGGAAGTGCTATTAGCGCCGGTTCTAGTTCATTTCAGCTGTACTAAGCCATCAAGAGTTGCCACTACTGCTTTAGAACAAACAGTAACACGTTTACTGGCAGTAAACAAGCTATATACAGCTGATGTTAAGTCCTGGATATACTAATCACTTACTAAAGCAGTTTGTCAGCATCGTAACGTAAACAGTTTCGGTCTACATTTTCCAGTAGTAAAATCAATAGCCTAATTTACTGTTAATTTTAAAGGAAGTGTTATTAGCGCCGGTTCTAGTTCATTTCAGCTGTACTAAGTCATCAAGAGTTGCCACTGCTGCTTTAGAACAAACAGTAACACGTTTACAGGCACTAAACAAGCTTTATACCGCTGATATTAAGTCCTGGATGTACTAATCACTTACTAAAGCAGTTTGTCAGCGTCGTAACGTAAACAGTTTTGGTCTACATTTTCAAGTAGTAAAAACGATAGCCTAATTTAATGTAAATTTTAAAGGAAGTGCTATTAGCGCCGGTTCTAGTTCATTTCAGCTGTACTAAGTCATCAAGGGTTGCCACTGCTGCTTTAGAACAACCAGTAACACGTTTACAGGCACTAAACAAGCTTTATACAGCTGATATTAAGTCCTGGATGTACTAATCACTTGCTAAAGCAGTTTTTCAGCATCGTAACGTAAACAGTTTCGGTCTACATTTTGAAGTAGTCAAAACGATAGCCTAATTTAATGTTAATTTTAAAGGAAGTGCTATTAGCGCCGGTTCTAGTTCATTTCAGCTGTACTAAGTCATCAAGAGTTGCCACTGCTGCTTTAGAACAGACAGTAACACGTTTACAGGCACTAAACAAGCTTTATACAGCTGATATTAAGTCCTGGATGTACTAATCACTTGCTAAAGCAGTTTTTAGCATCGTAACGTAAACAGTTTCGGTCTACATTTTCAAGTAGTAAAAACGATAGCCTAATTTAATGTTAATTTTAAAGGAAGTGCTATTAGCGCCGGTTCTAGTTCATTTCAGCTGTACTAAGTCATCAAGAGTTGCCACTGCTGCTTTAGAACAAACAGTAACACGTTTACAGGCAGTAAACATGCTTTATACAGCTGATGTTAAGTCCTGGATGTACTAACAACTTACTAAAGCAGTTTGTCAGCATCGTAACGTAAACAGTTTCGGTCTACATTTTCAAGTAGTAAAAACGATATCCTAATTTAATGTTAATTTTAAAGGAAGTGCTATTAGCGCCGGTTCTAGTTCATTTCAGCTGTACTAAGTCATCAAGAGTTGCCACTGCTGCTTTAGAACAAACAGTGACACGTTTACAGGCACTAGACAAGCTTTATACCGCTGATATTAAGTCCTGGATGTACTAATCACTTGGTAAAGCAGTTTTTCAGCATCGTAACGTAAACAGTTTCGGTCTACATTTTCAAGTAGTAAAAACGATAGCCTAATTTAATGTTAATTTTAAAGGAAGTGCTATTAGCGCCGGTTCTAGTTCATTTCAGCTGTACTAAGTCATCAAGAGTTGCCACTGCTGCTTTAGAACAAACAGTAACACGTTTACAGGCACTAAACAAGCTTTATACAGCTGATATTAAGTCCTGGATGTACTAATCACTTGCTAAAGCAGTTTTTCAGCATCGTAACGTAAACAGTTTCGGTCTACATTATCAAGTAGTAAAAACGATAGCCTAATTTAATGTTAATTTTAAAGGAAGTGCTATTAGCGCCGGTTCTAGTTCATTTCAGCTGTACTAAGTCATCAAGAGTTGCCACTGCTGCTTTAGAACAAACAGTAACACGTTTACAGGCACTAAACAAGCTTTATACAGCTGATATTAAGTCCTGGATGTACTAATCACTTGCTAAAGCAGTTTTTCAGCATCGTAACGTAAACAGTTTCGGTCTACATTTTCAAGTAGTAAAAACGATAGCCTCATTTACTGTTAATTTTAAAGGAAGTGCTATTAGCGCCGGTTCTAGTTCATTTCAGCTGTACTAAGCCATCAAGAGTTGCCACTACTGCTTTAGAACAAACAGTAACACGTTTACTGGCAGTAAACAAGCTATTTACAGCTGATGTTAAGTCCTGGCTGTACTAATCACTTACTAAAGCAGTTTGTCAGCATCGTAACGTAAACAGTTTCGGTCTACATTTTCAAGTAGTAAAAACGATAGCCTAATTTAATGTTAATTTTAAAGGAAGTGCTATTAGCGCCGGTTCTAGTTCATTTCAGCTGTACTAAGTCATCAAGAGTTGCCACTGCTGCTTTAGAACAAACAGTGTCACGTTTACAGGCACTAAACAAGCTTTATACAGCTGATATTAAGTCCTGGATTTACTAATCACTTGCTAAAGCAGTTTTTCAGCATCGTAACGTAAACAGTTTCGGTCTACATTTTCAAGTAGTAAAAACGATAGCCTAATTTAATGTTAATTTTAAAGGAAGTGCTATTAGCGCCGGTTCTAGTTCATTTCAGCTGTACTAAATCATCAAGAGTTGCCACTGCCGCTTTAGAACAACCAGTAACACGTTTACAGGCACTAAACAAGCTTTATACAGCTGATATTAAGTCCTGGATGTACTAATCACTTGCTAAAGCAGTTTTTCAGCATCGTAACGTAAACAGTTACGGTCTACATTTTCAAGTAGTAAAAACGATAGCCTAATTTAATGTTAATTTTAAAGGAAGTGCTATCAGCGCCGGTTCTAGTTCATTTCAGCTGTACTAAGCCATCAAGAGTTGCCACTACTGCTTTAGAACAAACAGTAACACGTTTACTGGCAGTAAACAAGCTATATACAGCTGATGTTAAGTCCTGGATATACTAATCACTTACTAAAGCAGTTTGTCAGCATCGTAACGTAAACAGTTTCGGTCTACATTTTCCAGTAGTAAAATCAATAGCCTAATTTACTGTTAATTTTAAAGGAAGTGTTATTAGCGCCGGTTCTAGTTCATTTCAGCTGTACTAAGTCATCAAGGGTTGCCACTGCTGGTTTAGAACAACCAGTAACACGTTTACAGGCACTAAACAAGGTTTATACAGCTGATATTAAGTCCTGGATGTACTAATCACTTGCTAAAGCAGTTTTTCAGCATCGTAACGTAAACAGTTTCGGTCTACATTTTGAAGTAGTCAAAACGATAGCCTAATTTAATGTTAATTTTAAAGGAAGTGCTATTAGCGCCGGTTCTAGTTCATTTCAGGTGTACTAAGTCATCAAGAGTTGCCACTGCTGCTTTAGAACAGACAGTAACACGTTTACAGGCACTAAACAAGCTTTATACAGCTGATATTAAGTCCTGGATGTACTAATCACTTGCTAAAGCAGTTTTTTAGCATCGTAACGTAAACAGTTTCGGTCTACATTTTCAAGTAGTAAAAACGATAGCCTAATTTAATGTTAATTTTAAAGGAAGTGCTATTAGCGCCGGTTCTAGTTCATTTCAGCTGTACTAAGTCATTAAGAGTTGCCACTGCTGCTTTAGAACAAACAGTAACACGTTTACAGGCACTAAACAAGCTTTATACAGCTGATGTTAAGTCCTGGATGTACTAATCACTTGCTAAAGCAGTTTTTCAGCATCGTAACGTAAACAGTTTCGGTCTACATTATCAAGTAGTAAAAACGATAGCCTAATTTAATGTTAATTTTAAAGGAAGTGCTATTAGCGCCGGTTCTAGTTCATTTCAGCTGTACTAAGTCATCAAGAGTTGCCACTGCTGCTTTAGAACAAACAGTGTCACGTTTACAGGCACTAAACAAGCTTTATACAGCTGATATTAAGTCCTGGATGTACTAATCACTTGCTAAAGCAGTTTTTCAGCATCGTAACGTAAACAGTTTCGGTCTACATTTTCAAGTAGTAAAAACGATAGCCTAATTTAATGTTAATTTTAAAGGAAGTGCTATCAGCGCCGGTTCTAGTTCATTTCAGCTGTACTAAGTCATCAAGAGTTGCCACTGCTGCTTTAGAACAAACAGTAACACGTTTACAGGCAGTAAACATGCTTTATACATCTGATGTTAAGTCCTGGATGTACTAACAACTTACTAAAGCAGTTTGTCAGCATCGTAACGTAAACAGTTTCGGTCTACATTTTCAAGTAGTAAAAACGATATCCTAATTTAATGTTAATTTTAAAGGAAGTGCTATTAGCGCCGGTTCTAGTTCATTTCAGCTGTACTAAGTCATCAAGAGTTGCCACTGCTGCTTTAGAACAAACAGTGACACGTTTACAGGCACTAGACAAGATTTATACCGCTGATATTAAGTCCTGGATGTACTAATTACTTGGTAAAGCAGTTTTTCAGCATCGTAACGTAAACAGTTTCGGTCTACATTTTCAAGTAGTAAAAACGATAGCCTAATTTAATGTTAATTTTAAAGGAAGTGCTATTAGCGCCGGTTCTAGTTCATTTCAGCTGTACTAAGTCATCAAGAGTTGCCACTGCTGCTTTAGAACAAACAGTAACACGTTTACAGGCACTAAACAAGCTTTATACAGCTGATATTAAGTCCTGGATGTACTAATCACTTGCTAAAGCAGTTTTTCAGCATCGTAACGTAAACAGTTTCGGTCTACATTATCAAGTAGTAAAAACGATAGCCTAATTTAATGTTAATTTTAAAGGAAGTGCTATTAGCGCCGGTTCTAGTTCATTTCAGCTGTACTAAGTCATCAAGAGTTGCCACTGCTGCTTTAGAACAAACAGTAACACGTTTACAGGCACTAAACAAGCTTTATACAGCTGATATTAAGTCCTGGATGTACTAATCACTTGCTAAAGCAGTTTTTCAGCATCGTAACGTAAACAGTTTCGGTCTACATTATCAAGTAGTAAAACGATAGCCTAATTTAATGTTAATTTTAAAGGAAGTGCTATTAGCGCCGGTTCTAGTTCATTTCAGCTGTACTAAGTCATCAAGAGTTGCCACTGCTGCTTTAGAACAAACAGTAACACGTTTACAGGCACTAAACAAGCTTTATACAGCTGATATTAAGTCCTGGATGTACTAATCACTTGCTAAAGCAGTTTACGTTACG